>PVJH01012615.1:0-63661 GCA_004026705.1 Nesogale talazaci | reverse complement strand
CCCTTTGCTCACCCCTCCCTCTCTGCTTGGGATTTTTATGTCTTCGTTGAAAATTGCTTGTTCTTCATGCAACAGAATCCGTTCTTCTACCATAATGTGCTAAAGATTGGGCATTCCTTTGGCCATCGCTTAAGAGTAATTTCAGGGTTTTGACATCAGCACCATAAGGAGAGCTTTAAAGAGTTTCCATGGAAAGAGCAAAGACAGAAGATGGCCAATGAGCATAAATAGTTTGGGCAGATTAAAGTGCTCGATGAGTGTGAGCATGCTTTACCAAAAATGCATTGTATACATACAGAGTAACCTGTGCCTCTCGGCTGCTGAAATGGTCCTTCTTACAGCTAAGAAGTAGGACTCGGCACATCTTGCCCTGTGAGGTTTTAGGGTAATTGGGGTTGTCGCAGTGAGTGAAATGTCAAGGTCCTCACCACAGACTCTAGAATTTTACAGACTCTAGGTTCACAGACTTGGGAACGTGGACACTTTGGGTGATAGATGCTCAACAGCTGACGGTCTAAGGCAACAATGGAGGCCCTCCCCGCAGCAGATGGACGCGATCCATACAGACCACGGCCCTTCCTTTCGTGTTTCCCGAGCTATGATTTCCACAGCGCTGGTGATAGGGTAGCTATGTGTTTGGCTGCGGCCGACACGGTCAACAGCTCAGCACCACCCCGTTTCCACAGGAGAAAAATGGCGCTTGCTGCTCTCGTCACCAGTTACTCTCTCCTAAGCCCTTGGGGGTCGCTGTGTGTGCACCTTAACCCCACGGCTGTGACTTTGCTTTGTGGAGTTGCCCCTTTCGTCTCTGCTGCCTCGTTTGTTCCTCACCACCACCTCTGAAGGAAACCCGAGGTTTAGAGCTTGTCATTGCTAAAACTCCAAGCATTTTCCCAGCAGATAAAGCCTGATATCAACAGAGCAAAGCTTTTTTTTTGTTTGTTTTTTTGGTAAGGATAGTGCGCTGAGCAACCTTTCCTATTTAATGCTGGTTTTGTAGCGTTATTGACCTGAGAGTGAACAATAAATAATAAAAAAACAGCCAGAAGTGCATGTCCAATGAATCAAAACAATTGATCTTCTTCTTAAACATGAGCTTGCCAGAGGGATTCTTTTAATATGGCAGACGCAGAGCCAAGAAGCTTCGGTTTAGAATGAATGGAGCATAGAAGACGAATTACCGGACAAGGTGCTATTTATAGCGACTATAAAAGGCAAGCGCGTGAAGAGGGAGGGGGCGAGGGGAGAGGTGACTTGTTGAAATACAGTGTGGTGTGAGGACACCTTGATATATGGTTGAGTCGGCACAGAGAAGATGCCAAGAAGGAGCTACAATTTACAGAGAAGGTCCCTCCACAGGCTGGATATCAAATGCAGGTGCTATGTTTGTGACATCTCTTCATTATGGTTTAATAGTAAACCTGTCAGCCCTCCTGGGCAGGGACAGCTCTTCAGTCATACATTGTCGGCTCCATTAAGGTAGCGTCACTAGCATAATAGTCGGAAAGAACTGGAGGTTTTTATAGCTTGCATGGGTCTCTGTGCAACCCAAGGCTGGCTAGTTTCAAATAGGTGACTTCACTCTGAATAAAGCACCCGTTGCTAAAGGTGAGCAGGCATTAAGCAAAAGTCAGGGCCGCCATAAAGGGAAGAATGATGAGGAGAAAATTTTATATTATACTCCAGGTGCAATATAAACCATCATTTGTCAGTCACAGCTAGTATGAAGGTGAGCATTGTGGAAGGCAGTTCCTGGCATCCGTCTTCTCTTTGCATTTGTTATTAAAATGAAGCAATAGAGTCACTTTGTCCTACTCATTGTATTCTGTGAGCAGGCTGCTTATTATTATTATTATTATTATTATTCAATCGTTTCCTACTGATATTTTGAATAAAATGCTGGAAGAGGAATGCATTAAATGAGGTGCCTTTTTCCCTCAGTTTCATCTTATCATTATTTGCTATATTTGCTTATAAGAATATGCATTATTATTCCATGCTCACACACCCCCCTCCCACTGCACTAGATTAGAGGACTTCTTTGTATAGACTGCAAAACCAGAACACACCAAAGGGAAAATATTAGCTGAGATCAGATGCAATTTTAAAATCAAACAGAAGCCCAAATGCTAGATTTATAGCATAAAACTCACTATTAACCTTCCTGGTTGTTTTGTCAGTGCTCCCTGTTGTCTGTATTTCTCCCCACAACTTGTTTATTTTGTATACATTTACAGTATTTAGATTTCCTGACCACCCCCTTTCTGTAGAAGAGAAGGTTCAATATGAAATCGAGCCATAAAATATTAATGATAGACTTTGGGTACCATGTCGTGCATTTTATTGCACACGCTTCCTTGGTCAGCACAGATATTAATCCTATCCTTTAGCATTCCTAAATTCTATTCTGGAAATCCTTGACTTCAGCAATCACCAGTTTTGCACTAATGTCCATCATTGTTGCTTTGTTGGATTGTATCTGACATTCTGGAGGGAAAAACACACGGAGCGAAGCACATGTGGTGTGTACTACTTAGGCACGTGGCCAAAGGATGCTGGCGTAGTTAAGAGAAACGGAGTGTGAGTCCCATTTACCAACTACGTTTTCTTGTTACTCTCCTTGCCTTCGTAAGCATCAGAAAATTATGATTTTTCCCTTTTATTCTGTTGCTTGATTATTTTCTTCCTTTATGTTTCTGTGCACAAAATTTTACATCCACCCATTCACATGCCAAAGATAGCAACAACACCTGTGGATCTCTGCACGAGCTTAGGGCCTTCCTGGCCTCTAAATATTATACATGGATGATCATAATTGGTTTCATAAAGCACTTCTATCACACAATCTCTTTCACCCCCTGTCTCTTTATAAGTCTTTGATCTTTAAGGTTTAAAAATCTTAAAGGTTCTCTCAATCTTAACTTTTGTCATAGATCATTTAATAATTATATTTCTAACATTCTTTTTCCCCCCCTCACATTCTTGTTTTTATTATACCCCACTGAAAAACTTGTGTTGTAGACAAATATCCCATGGATTGTCCAATAGGAATCTTGGGTACTTTTCCCTTCTATAATTTCCTAAGTACATGAATACAGAGATAGTGTCAACTTTTCAAAAGGTGCATAATTTTTTAATTTCTCTTTCAGCTATGTTCTTTGACATATAGACAAAGATATAAAGGGGGTGTTGAGGTACATCAGAAGCTTATGCAGCTCTTTGGACTCAGTCCCTCACCTTTATCCATCACTTTGCATTCATCCCTAACTCCTCATGTGATGTCAATATTTATCTAGTATTTTAAGGCAACCTTTCTTTTTCATTCCTCATATTCAATCTATTTACAAGTCTCCTCAACTCTACTCCAAAAATACATCTCACATTTTCTACCTTTCTTAATTTTTATTCCTATCACTAATGGTAAGCCATATCCTCTAGCATACTATAATACATAGTCTTCTAAAGTGAATGTATCCTACTGAAGCACTTCTCCTATCAAACCAAAACAAGTCGACTGCACTGAGTCCATCCTGATGCATAGTCACCCCTATATGCCTGGAGAGGGACTGCAAGATTTCAAGTGACAAAACTATGAGGACACAGACAGCTTCATCTTTCCCCTCCAGAGCAGCTGGTGGATTTGAACTGCTAACTTTGGAGTTCGCAGCCCAATGCCTATCCCAGAAAGCCGTGTTGTTGTTCAGTGCCATCAAGTTGCCTCTGACCCATAGTGACCCTATGAGCAATGGAAAGAAACCCTGCGTGGTCCTGCACCATCCTCACAATGGTTCTGTGCTCGAACCCATCGATGCAGATCCTGTGTGCATCCATATTATTGACGATCATCCTCTTTTCCACTGACCGTCCACTTTACCAAACATGATGTCATCCCAGGGAATGTCCTAACAATATGTCCTAACAATATGTCCAAAGTCTGCGAGGCAAAGTATTGCCATCTTTGCCCCCTAAAGAGCACTCTGACCTGGCTTCTTCCAACACAGATTGGCTTCTCCTTTTAGCAGTCCATGGCACTTTCAAGGCTCTTCTCTGGCACCACAATTCAAATGCAAGATTGCCATAAGGGCTCCTCATTACTTGTCTGTGATATTTTTAAAAAACTATAAAAGTTAATGAAATAAGATCCTTGAATGGCCAAGTTGAGTGTATGATATGAACCATGGAGCATGTTGTTCAGGAAATAGCTTATTAGTCTTTGAAGAAAAATTTGAATGGCGGTCAGAAACTTTGAATAAGACTTTTAGAATAGCTCTGCCAAAGAAAACAGTTCTGAAATTTAAGAGGATTGAATTAACGCTATAAAATTTGATAAAGGTTTACCTTGGATCCATTATATTCTAAGAAAAACAGAGCTAGTTCCCTTTGGTTTGGCAAGGACATCTATGTCAAATCCTGAAGAGCATACATATGATGCAGAGACATTTACATAAAAATGAAGAAAAGATTGAGATTTTTTATGAACAGATACAGAATATAAAAACTATGGGGATGGGGGCAAAGTAATATAGATGACAGGATGAGAGGGAAAATAGAGTCCTTCAGTGCCGACTCCAGGAGTCAGCCTGGTCTGCATCACACAGGAGGAGCAAGGAATACGCAAAAAATCAGCTCCTTAGAGAAAGGAGCTCTCTAAACTCCTCTTTTATTGCAAAGTTTCCTGGTATACTACTATATGTGTATGTTACTGTGTTCTGAAAGTATAGCCAGGGATGTGGTTGAGCACATTTCAATGAAACCAGAATGTTGAGGGTGTCAGTTGCTGGGCTCTCGAGCTCAGGGTCATTGTCTTAGGACAACACGGTCAGTTGACAAAACACAATTCACAGAGACAATAGTCATACCCTACTGTGGCGACTGGCAAGAGGGCTCTTAAAGCTATGAGTGCTACAAAATGCACAACTATTTCTCCACCCCAATCCACAGAAGGTCAGATGTGAAAGGAAGGAACAGTCATAAAACTGTGGAAGACATGGGTAATCAATTAGTTGAATGTGAAACTGGATCATGCACATATCAGTCTCTACCCTACCTTAGATCCGATGGTGTCTGACTACCGTTACAAGCTGCTCTGTAAGGGATCACTTTAGAAGGTCCCAGATCAAGTGTACAGACATTGCATGAACATCACATTTGGCCTCCCCTGGCTGTATGAGGGCAGAGGAGAATCCAACTCTAGACCAATCTAAGGCTACACCTGTCACATCCTTTGTTCTGACCCCAACCATGCTTCTCATAGTACTTTCTTCTCTGCTGGTAGCTCAATAATCCATTACAGTGGTCACACAGAACTCACAGGCATTAATTCATGATTATGAAATCAGAGGTTATAAGTCAGCATAAAAAATGTTAAAGGTACAGTTCTTTTGTCTGCAGTACCTCTTCTCAACTCTGCTGGCAGGCATGTCTCTCTGGTCCTTTGCCTCAGCCATGTAGTTCCTGCGTAACTGCCCTGTTTGGCAAGTATTAGAAAGTTCCTTTGCAAACACCACTCTCATTGCCTACCTTCTACCTGAAGACCTACAGCTCTACTTATTGTATGAGCTGGACAGAGCCCAGGACTTTGTTCGAGTGTCAGTGCAGTGCTGCTTCTCTGCTACCTCTCTACACGGAGACCTCAGGCCTGCTTCTCTCCGGGATCTTGTCTAGTGTTGGCCATGGGGTTCTGTGTTCCCACTTCAGAGACAGCTCACACTTAATACCCAGTGGAATTTCAAAACTGACCAACATCCTCATGCATGCTCTCACCCTGTTATTTGGCCATAGAAAGAGAAGAGCCCATCAAGTCATTGCACTTTACTATAGGATAGGAGAAAAAAGTGGAATAAAACTCAAAATCACAAGAGCTATCAAAAGAACAGGCTAGATAGAGACGGAGGGACCCCTAAGACTGTGCTCCTCAATCACCCTTCGAATCTGAAACAGAACTTACTCCCTGGCTCAATTTTTAGGCCAAAGGTCAAAAGAGCAACTTTTATCCAAGGACAAAGATCAAAAAGATTAGGAAGGGAAAGAAGACAGTGTGGAAACAAGAAACCCAAAATGAGAATAAGTGATGATAGCGTGAGGGAATTTCAGTGAGAGAGATGAAGCAAAATATGTGCAAATGCTGGAATGTAAAATGGATCCACTTTGTCAGCCTTCACCTCATTCATGATAAAAAGGGGTTTGTGTTCTTTCTTAAGCTTCCTCTTATTTTTTAGAGGAAGGGATCTTTGGCTGTCGTTTTAAAACAAAAATTTCCCGACAAATAAATCACTTATATAACCACATCTTGAGAATGTGCATGCATTTGAAAGAAATAAACTCTGTCACTCTGGGAGAATCCGTTCCATATGTCACATCTGCCTCTCTTCTTCTGTGCTTCCCTGACTTTGAGAGCAGTGACCTATCCCCTTCCTCCACTCGGGAGGAGGGGTCTCTGGCCTCCCTGTGGCTTAGACACAGATTGGCTTGATGGCATTTACTGGCTCTGATTACTTTCTTGGTGGAGAGAAGAGGAGAGAAGAGGAGAGGAAAGGAGAGGAAACTATGTGTGCCTGAGTGTGTGTAGTGTTCCCACAGAATAATCCATGCTTACCTCTTTGCAATATTCTTTTCTGCTTCATTTTATTAATTACAAGCTTTCTTACATGATTCTTAATTTTATGACTTCACAGTTATTATGTCCCAGTTATTCCTAAGAGTTCCAGAGTCAGCAAACTGATCATGTGAAATCATTGGTTCACTTTTAATAAATTAACACACTCAATTTGGGAGTACCATCTCGATTTGTTTTCCATAATAGTGAGAGTGTGGCTTGCTTAGACAGAAACCTGTGATACTGAAGTCCCTTGTTGTTAAGGGTTATGAAATCAGTGCTGGCTTACAGTGATGGAACGAAACACTGCCTAGTTCTATGATGTTCTCACAATAATATTTATGTTTGGGCCCATTGTAGCCACTGTATCAATCCACCCCATGCAGGACTTTCTTCTCCTGTGACGGATGCCCTTGGTAACAAGGTAACAAAAAGTATGTGGCATGAGATTCTCTATATCCTTGCTTCCAAGAAGTTCCCTGACTGTGCTTCTAAAATAAATGTGAATGTTTCTTGGGCAGTCCATGGTATGCTCAATTTCCTTCACAAGCACTTAAAGCTCTCAATCTTCCTTTGATCTTTCTTATTCATTTTCCGAATTTTATATTTATATGAGGCTATTTAAAATGCCATGGCTTGGGTCAGGTCAAGTTTCCTCCTCAAAAGGAATACTCTTCAAAGTACTCATTGTTGCTTTTAAACATGATAGTTTTCTTTTTTTCTCTCTTTTTTGCAGATTTCTTTTCTTTTCTTTTTTTTGTTTGTTTTGTTTTGGGGGGGCATCACTGCCCTCTGGTGGTGGGAGTAGGAGGCCCAACCTTGCTGCTGGATTTGAACTTCCAACCCAGTGGGCCGCAGTCCCGCGCACAACCACTACGCCACCGGGGCTTAGCCTGCAGATTACTTTTCAATGCAGTATGCCATTTGATTCTATAGCCATAGCTCCTAGAGTCATTGATTATGGACCCAAGTCAAGTGAAATCCTTGACAAGGTTTCTCCTAATGCTGCTAGCTTGTCCAGTGTTGAGGACTCTTGTTTTCTTTGTGACAAGTTGCCATCCATAATGAAGACACTAGTCTTTGCTCTTCATCAGTAGTTCTTCAGCAAGTAAGGCTGTATCTTGTGACAGATTGTTCAGGAGTTTTCCTGCGATCCTGATACTTGCTCCTTTTTCATACAGTCCACCTTTCCAGTATATTGAAATCTTGATCTCTATAAAACAGAGGAGACCCTTTTGAAGGTGTGATTACCTCTATTTCTAACATCTGCATTTGGATTCCTTTTTGGAGTATAGCTGTTGTATATTCAATGTGTGAGTGTTGAGCTTTAAAGTTAATTTAAACCTCTTTTTATTAATTTTATTCACACCATATCCTACCTCATCATAAAGAATGTTGTTGCTTTACATTGGAAAATAGTGAAAAGAGCAATAATCAGTTAAGTTCAGCTGATAAAGAGATAGCTAAAAAGCTGGAAACATCATTTTCCAAATGTAGCCTAATGTTTTCTGTGTGCAGCATCTCATATTTACAAAATAACTTGCAATTTTGCAGCCTCTATAGTGATCACAACAATGATTTCTCCTTTATTAAAAATAATCATTTTATTGGGGGGAATCTTACCAGTCTTATAATCATTCATAATTCAATTGGATCAAGCACATCTGTACATGTTGCCACATCATTTCCAAAACATTTCCTTTCTACTTGAACCCTTGGTATCAGCTTTGCTTTTTCACTTCCCTCCTCCACCCTTCTGCCCTCATGAATCCTTGAGCAATTATATATTATTGTTATTTCATGTCTTACAATGTCTGTTGTTTCCCCTTCATCCACATTTCTATTATTTATCCCCCTGGGGCAATATATCCCATCTTGTGATCAATTCCTCCTTTCTCCCCTTTTCCAGCCCCTGCCTCCACCACCTCTAATGATATCACTAATCCTATTACTATTCCTGAGGGTTTTATCTGTCCTGAATTCCATGTGGTGAGAGTTCTTATCTGTGCTAATATATGGATTCCGGTCTAGCCAGATTTGTAAAGAAGAATTGGGTCATAGTCATGGCAAGGAAGAAGCATTCAGGAATTAGATGAAGATGTATGTTTCATCTGGATTCCCTTCCTTATAACCCTTCTGTGGGGGTATGTCCAGTGGTCTACAGATGGGATTTGGGTCTTTATTCCAACCTCCCTCATTCACACCCATATAATTGTTTGTTGTGACTTTTTTGATACTTGATCCCATCTACATCTCATGATCACACAGGCTGGTGTGCTTCCATGTGGGCTTATATACTTCCCTGCTCGATGGTTGCTTGGTTAGCATCAAACCTTTAGGACCCCAGACACTCTATATCTTTTGATAACCAGGCATCTTCCATTCTCTTCACCATATTTACTCATGTGCCCATTTTGCCTTCAGCGATCATGTTGGGAAGGGAGTAGCAAAGATTGCAAGGTCGTTAGAACAAAGTGTTTTTGCATTCAGAGGCCTTGAGTGGAGAGACCCAAAACCCATCTGCTATCTCTGTACTTTAGCATATAAATATATGCACATTGGACTCAATCCCTTTCATTATAAATTAATTTATTTAAATATGTGCATGCTTCTTTCTTCTATTTCCTTTCACCTTCTCCCTGTCTGATTATCATGCTCACGCTTCATTCAGTTCTCAGTAATTCCTCTTGGATACATTGCACTTGATCAAACCCCACGAGGCCTCTTCATCATCCTTTTTAGATCTCTTGTTGTTCCCTCTTCCCTGAATTTGTTGGCTCCCCACTCCCTCTTTGGACCCCATCCTTTCCCATGTTTTCCCAGGGCTGTCAGTTCCATTGTTTTTACCTCTGTGTCATTTGTCTTGCTTACCTTACATAGGTAGACATAGGGTGAAAGAAAAGCAAAACAAATGATAGATAGTTCCAGGTCTGTCTGCTGACCATTGGGAGTGCTTTCTAATTGGGTCTGATGAGGTAGCAAGCCCTGTCCCCCAAGTGAGAAGTCTATTTTCAGGATTCCTCAGGAACTTGGTAACGTTGCTCTCCTTGCTGTCCTGCTGCACTCCCTTCACGTTTCACCCTGCTGTTTTTTATTCTGGTGCTGGTCCCTTTTACTGATTCTCTGCACGTTGGCCAATGCAATATTAATTTGATAAGTCAAAATGGATGTAATGTTAAGCGTAATGTATTATAATAGAGATAGGGAATGGGACAGAGGAAAGAAGCTGCTAAATCACATATGAAAGGAGACTTTGACAGCTCAAGGAAGAACTAGGGGGGAGCATTCTTCTGACATCTGGAAAAATTTCTCACCATCCAGAAGTACTTCAGCAAATAAAAATAGATTTTTCTGTTGGCTTTTTGTTTAATTAGAGATGCCTAGCTTAACAACCACATCATCACCACAACAATCTGACAAGCTTTACAACTGTGCCTTGCCTTACTCTGCTCACTAGTTAAGACACTACTTGAACATGTGGCTCCTTTGCTTCTTCCTGTTAAGCTTTTTGTTTTGTTTTCTACCTCTCAAACACACCTTTGGTATGATTACATGTCTAAAAAAAATTAGTGCAAATGTCTTTGCTGCATGCCTAGACCATTTGTGGATAACTCCTTTAAGTAAATATGAGTCTCATATTGGTTCAATGCTTAGACTTATAGAATAGAGACAGTTCAGCATTTGCTGAGCTAATCTGTTTGCTTCTCCTGGTGCACTGCCCATCATGACTATTCTGCCATCTGCTCTACAGACTGTGAGATCCACAATCACTTGACTTCTGTGATTGTATTGAGGTTGGCTCATGGAGAAGATAGCCTAGCATTGGGTCAAAGGAAGAAGATGGGGAAGAATCCCCATCCCTCTAGTCCCTGACTATGGGGGAAGAGGACAATTGGGTCTCCTCAGGCTGTCTGGGTCCTGAGAGATAATACAACCTACAGTCATTGGAGTCTCCTTGCTGCCTGCTCATGTCTTCTAAATAGTATTTTTTTTCTTGCATTCTCCATGCATTGTCTTAATTTGTATTTTCTGTTTCCGGCTAGGATAGAAGTTTGGGGATACAAAAACGTCTCTAAATCTACACTCTTGTGCTTACTAGTCATAAGTGTGAAGACAACCTGATTGAATCTATCCTTTGCTTAAAATGAGTAGTGGCCACACATTGGGCTACTAATCAAAAGGTCAGCAGTGTGACCCTACCAGCTGAGAGGAGGACTTGCCATTTTGCTCCCGTAAAGAATTATGATCTCTACAGTTGTACAAACCCACAGTGGGGATTCTACTCTGCTCTGTAAGGTTAATGTCAGTCAGAATTCATTTGATGGCAGTTAGGTTTCACTTTTGGTTAGAGTTAAAAGGAACACAAAACATTTAATTTGAGAAGGTTGAAAGAGATGCTTAGAAGATGCTATTTACGTTTATTTAAGCAGCTGGCACACAGTGCAAAATTTCTCCCAATTTAAAGCTGATTGAGCAGATCTATTTTCTTTTAAATATGTCATTGCAATTTATTTGTTGCATAATCCATCTGTAATGTGAGCAATTGTAACTTTTGGCCCCATTATTATGGATTATACTGCTGCATTTACACACCAAAAATCATATCAATCTTCATAATGAGTGTGTAAGCTATGTGATCTTCCAGTGATCAGGAGGAACTGGGGGATGATGATGGAAGGTTAGTTGTTCTGGAAACAAGCAATTATAAACACACCATTTTATTTTCATCTTGATGGGACATTACATTTTACTCAAAATAGCACTCCAAAAATTACTGAGATCAGTCTTGAGAAGTGAGGAGAAATACAAGAAAAAGATAGCCCACTCAACTCATGCTACAAAAAGTCAATTGCAACTTATAGAAATCCAACAGGACATAGTAGAACTGCCTCATAGAGTTTCCATGACTGAAAATCTTAACAGAATCAGGCTGACACATAATTCTTTTCCTACAGAGGATTAAGTTTAAACCTTTGACCTTTTAATTATCACACAAGTGCTTTAACCATTGTACTACCTTGACTCCTGAAAACTTCAACAGTGCCTATAAATTGAGCTCTTCTTTTGCAAAACCTTATATTTCAGTACAGTGCTGTTACTATCATGGAATGATAATCCTTTTGAAGAGGTACACACATTTTAATTTTTTCTCCATTTACCATGATTTGGCTACTTAATCCAATTTGTGAGTATTGGGGTTTCTTTATGTTGAGGTCTAATCTACAGTGAAGGCTGCATGCAATCTTTGATCCTCAACACTAAGCACTTGTTCACTTACAGCCAAGAAGGCATTGTCATCTGCATATCGCAGATCACAGGTTGATAAGCGCTCTTCAAATCCCAATGCCCTTTTCTACTTCATATAGCTTAGCTTCTGGAATTTTTTAAATCTAGATGTATGCAACATGGGAGAAGCACTGTGTCTGCCACTGTGGTGCTGCTGAGCTGTTGCAATAGTCTTCTATAGGGTCCCTGACACTTCAGTATTGGCATTTAACCAATTCCCAGAGCAGCTTTCTAAAAGCAGTGTCAACCATAATTATGCAGACAGAATAGCTCGCAGGAGTAAAGGCTCCTGGACCATCATCTGCTGGAGGCATATGATGTAAAGTGAGGAGAAACAGCTGCAAAGATCCATTGTTATCGGGAACTTTGAATAGACAAAACAGTTATCTAGGAAAATGGAAAGTCTTTAAAAGTTAACTGGATTGTATACTGTTACTGGTCATTTTGAATCAGAAAATGTCATGGTTTGCTTTGCCCGAATGCACACAATCAAGAGGACTAACATTGCATTCATCCTCAAAACATCTATCCTGAGGTAGAATGCTGTCTGTGATGGGATGATCGCTATGCCCAGACAAGCAAATCCAATCAATACAACTATGATTCAAAGTTGTGCGCCAATCACTGAAACTAGTAATGCAGGAGGAGGCAGTAGTAATGCAGTGGGAGTAGGAGGCCCAGCCTTTGCTCCTGGGAGCTGGAATTGAACCTCCAACCCAGTGGGCCGCAGTCCCGCGCACAACCACTACGCCACCAGGGCTCAGCTCCAAATGGAAGAATTTATGAAGTCAAAGCGCTATATCGATTTAAAAGGACAACTTAAGAAGATAAAGTAAAATAGTACAATGAAATATGCAACCACCTGGAGTAAGAAAACCCAAAAGTCGGAACATGCTTACTGAAAGACATGAAAAAAAAAATCAAACCTTTCGTTGAGCTATTGAGAGATTCTATGGGTAAAAGATTGACCCATGCTCAAAGCGTCAATAGAAGATGAGTAGAGTAACTGTACTGAAAAGAACTAGTTGACCTTCTACCATTTCAGGAGATAGCAATATGAACAAGAACCAACAGTGCTGAAAATTTTAAACAACACTGAAAGCATTAATCAAAAACAAGGTTCCCAGAATGGGTGTAATACCAATTGAAATATTTCAACCATCTGATGAAAGACTAGAAGCACTTTTCTATGTCGGGAAATTTGAAAGACGAATGCTTGGCCAAATGAATGGAAGAGATCCATATTTGTACCCATTCCAAAGAAGGATGATCTAACAAAATGCTCAAATTATAGAACAATATCACCGATATGACAAGCAAATAAAATTTTGCTTAAGATCCTCCAATAATGGTTGCACCAGTACATTGACAAGGAGCTTCCAAAGGTTCAGACTTGATTCAGAAGAGGATACGGAACAAGAGGTATCATTGCTGATGTCAGAGGGATCTTGGCTGAAAGCAGAGAATGCAAGAATCTACTTGTGCATTACTGACAATTCCCAGGCATTTTACTCTGGGGATCATAACTAACAATGGATAACCTTGAGAAGAATGAGAATTCCAGAACACCCCATTGTGCTCACGCTGAACCAGTTGTAGATCAAGCGGCAGTTGTTTGGACAGAAAAAGGGAATAATACATGCCTTAAAATCAGGAAAGGAGGGGCTGAACCCTGGTGGCATGGTGGTTGAGTGCAAGACTGCAGTCCATTGGCTTGGTGGTTCAAATCTAGCAATAGCTCTCCAGGAGCAAGGTTGGGTCGCTCCCATGACCACCAGAAGGCAGTGATGCTTCCCCCCCAAAAAAAAAATCAGGAAAGGCTTGAATCAGAACAGTATACACTCATCACACTTATTGAATCTGTGTGCTGAACAAATAATCAGAGAATCTGTAATCTCTATTATATAAAGAAGAATGTGGCATTAGGATTTAAAGAAGGCTGATTAATAGATGCAGATGACACAACCTTGCTTGCTGAAATTGATGAGGACTTGACGTATTTGTTGATGAAGATCAGGATTGCAGCCTCCATTGTGGATTACAGCTCAATATAAAGAAAACAAAAATTATCACAATGTAACCAATGGATGACATCCTTCTGAATGGAGAAAAGATTGAAATTGTCAATCAATGTTCCGCAATCAAGGCTTATGAACCAGCTGACAAGAGATCAATGGAAGCTTTGCATTGTGCAAATCTGCTGCATAATATCTCTTTAGAGTGTTGAAAAGCAAGGATGTTACTTGGAGAACTAAGATGCGCATGCCTAACCCTAACCGCGGTAGTCTCGCTTACATTATATCCATAATTAATTAAGGATGACCAAAGAAAAATCAATGCCTTTGAACTCTGGCGTTGGTGAAAAGATTGTCAATATCATGGATTGCCAAAACAGAGGCAAGGACCATTAGACTTCCTCTCAAGTACTTTAACTTTTATCCAGCAAGATCAGTCCCTGGAGAAGGACACCATAATTGCTTAAGTGGAGGAGTAGCAAAAAAGGCCCTTGCTGAGATGGACTGACATAATTATGGGCGCCAGTAAAAAACAAAACAAAACTGTGTGGATGATGCAGACCCAGGCAGTGTTTTTTGTTCTGCTGTACATGAGTCATTAGGAGTCAACAGATACTTGATGACACCTAAAACCAACAGCATCAACTCTTAGAGGCTGTCAGAAGGCAACAATGTATATCTGATTCAGCGACATTGGGCTGCCATCTCTGTGATCCACTGACTGTCTAAATTGTTATGACTTTTCTGCAAAGCAAACAGACAAATAGAAATGTCAATATGAAACAATTTTGGATCACTTATTTGATACTTTAGGAGGATATGTCATAGCCACATGCGAAAAGGAAAACCATTAAGTTCCCCATGAATTTTCACAACCATTCAGTGTTTCTTTGTAAATTATCAGAAGCATAATGTTGAGCAGCAGTATACGATGGATTTCTGGGAACTCCACTCTGAAATCAGGGTATATCAGAGAAGCAGAATAGTTTCATTAAAATGCCAGAGTAGAATATTTGAAGTGAGAATTCTGCAAGGCAGGTCTGAATACTAGCATGTCATACATCTAGACTGAAATTTAATCCACGGCTTGTGCTGTGAACTTGAACTATGCAAGCTTGAATTCCTGCTCTACCATTGAAGGATATGTGTGCTTATTCAATGTCTTAATATTTCTATGCTTTAGTCACATTACCTATAAAAAGGAGATTGAATTAATAATGCATCTACAGTTATTATAAATATGACTGGCATTTATAGAAATTACTGAATACATACTGACTACATTATTATCATTAAAAGTAGCATTAGTATTTCCAAGGCCACAATTTTAAGAATTGGAAATACTTAGAAGCTGGGGGTGGGGAAAAGCAGTAGAGTAAAACCTAGATTTTGGTATATATGTGTATATGTCTATATATACATATATGTACATGTAGATGTGCATAATGAAAATACATATACATACTGTAGTGACATGAATGTAGCATGGTAACAATATACAGTATATATAGTTATGTATATATTAGCATAAGTAATATAGAACAGTAATTAATGTACCCTTATTACTTATATTTTCAAAAAATAAGGATGTTCTTTTCTTTCTACCAAACCTTGATTGTAAGATGGTCTGGCGGCTTTGGTTAGCCATTGGACTGCTAACAAGGTCTGCAATTGGAAAGCCCCGAACACTCCCTGGGGGAGAGAGGCTTTCTGAAGGCAATTTTGAAGACTCACAGGACCAGATTTACAATGTTCCACAGGGTCACTATGCCATCAACTTGATGGCAATGAATTTGGTTTTTTTGGACTTACCCTCGATTGTCAAATAGTTAACTGTGATATATAAAGTCACTTCTTCTGTATACTCTTAATGTTTCTATAGCTGGGTATGTGTATCTTTATTTTAACCTGGAATTTAAGCAGTAGAATTTATCCACTAAGTGTTGCTATTAAGGAGACAGACTTCAAACGTTAACGTTGCTTTCCAGGAAGAAATCTGAGCCTAGTGTGCTTTGCTTCTCTTTCTTCACTTCTCTGTGAAAGCTCTGGGGTTTGTGTGTATGTGTGTGTGTGTGTGTGTGTGTGTGTGTGCGTGTGTGTGGCTATACATGGCATCTTATGCACCCATTGGTCTATAATCTTCAGCATTTATCACTGGACCTTCTAAAAGATTGACTGTTTAAACCCCTCAAGGGAAAAAAGATGAGTCTGTCTGCTCCTATAAAGAAGTACAATGTACAATCAGGGTCATTCTGAGAACTGACTCTATGACAGTGTGTATAGATATACTATATAATAAAAATTAGTTACTTAATGAGTAGTTTAAGTGCCTTTCATTTGATATTTGGTATGTACCAGGGAAATATTTTTCAGATATATCACTAAGGGAGAATGGGAGTGATATGAGAGGGAACAAGCCTCCTTTGTTGTAAGGTGGCAGGTTCTGATTCATTGTTTACTATTTCAACAGTTTATTTCAAGTTTCCTTGTACTCAATAGTATCTGCTAAAGGGGTCAATTGTATTTCTGTTTGCTGGCTAGGGTAGTGTTGAAATAAGAGGAGGAATTATCAAGCAGTTATGAGATTAGATTTGTTATTACAATTTACTCTTTCCCTTGAATGAAAATGTCTTAAATAATTTCTGTTTGGGGTGATGGTATTGATTTTCTCATCCACTCTAAGAAATATGTATAACTTTAATTATATTCTTTAACTTCTACAAGTGTCTTAGCTTATTCTCCAAAGGGAGTTATGCTCCCAGTTTTGAGGACCCTATAGGCTTTATTTAAAAGAATGGATACAAAATTTTGAACATGAAAATTGACTATTTCTTAGTATGCAAAAAACCATACAAAATTACAGAGTTATAAAAGTTGAAAATGTGCACAAACACCACACAATTCAAAAGGTTTGTGGAAACATTCTAGTATCTTTTATTTCAATTTCCCATACACTTTTCAAAGCTCCATGGTGTAATATATCAATAGTCCTGTATACTTTTTTTCTTACATCGAGTACATACTATGTGATTGTATTTTTATTCTACAACTCTTTGGGCCTTTTTCCCCCTATAGAAACAACAATTCTGCCATCTGCATATGCAGCTAAATCTTTGCCACATGCATCCCCTAAACAACTTCTTGCTAGATATTAAATATACCAGCAGCCATTCCATTGATAGTTGCTAATTTGAATAAAAGAGCAGACTTAAAGGAGTATGCTTAAAGACTCATCATTTTGCAAGCTTCACCAAACTGTGTGGCTGTATTGAGCACACGGATATAGCTTTTGAGGACCTTGGAAAAGGCCAAAGTAATTGAAGCCTTAAAGCTTAAGCTTCCTTTGCTTCATAGCAAATCCCCCTCTGCTTGAGAATGCAGCAATAAAGATGGCCCACCGGCTCTTCCTTCCACCAACAAAGTGATGCATTCATTAGACTCCCCTCTCTGGAAAACCCCTAATTATGGTGAGGCATTACTAGTCTAGGAGATAGGTAAAAAGAAGTAGTTTCATTTTTTAAAAAAGATGCTAGCCAATAATTTAATAAGTTTGTTTTCTCTGTAAGCTAGACATGCAAGCAAGATTTATAATGTAACACAGATTTAGTATAAAGCCTGAGTGAGCCCACTGTGAGAATATTTATGAATTGTTTCCTCACATACTTCAAACATGCTGGATGAGTGTTAGCTGATCTAACAGATTTATGCTTTGATTGTAAGCCAGTGACCTTGACCACATGAAAACTTTAAAAAATATTTCATAGACACATTTGAATTTCGTAAGCCATGTTTTACATTCAGGAGGGAGGTAAAATTAGTCAATAGAATAATACAGGAAACACTGCATCTTAAAAAACGTACTGAACGAACCAAAGTGAATTCATTCTAAATGCACACTAAAAAAGGAATAAATTATGAATGGTCCACTCTCCTTCCCTGGATTGCAAAATATTAGTTAGCCCTAACTTTCTTGGTCCTTTACCAATCAGTTGGCTGGTATTCAATTAGCACATGTAAAAGTGGCTTATTATTTCTACTACTCTCAATCCAGACCCTACACGTTACTGACCGCACAATGTGGGCCGAGAGTCGGGATTCTCAAATCGGCACAGACTTGAAATTCTGTCCCAACTACTTATGCCTGTGTTTCTTTTGCATAGATAAATGAACTTCTGAGATTTACACACACTCTACAATGGCACTGTGTACATCATGAGAGTGCTGTGAGAAAAAAAATGGTGTCATAAAGACCTTGCTCTACTTGCGATTCATGATGTCCCTCCTCTGATTTCTTTTCACACTTCTTGCCCTATTTTCTTCCCAATGTGCATGCATCCATATTCATGAATCACTGAGCCAACACTTGAAATCACCTACTTTGTGCCAGGAGGATTTACCCAGTTGCCAGGAGGATTTACCCAGCTGAAGAAGAGGTGTCCGGAAACACATAGTGAAGTAGATAGCAGATGAAAACTAGCTTGTGTGTAATGGGATGTCTGTTGCCACAAGGTGTTCAGAAGGAGTAATCTCATTCTTGTCTGCTGCATAGCCTAGGTCTATCTTTCTGCTAGTGCCAAGTGTCCCCTCTCCAGAGACATCATTTCATGCATTTCTAGTTCAGGAACTCCATCTTGGATTGCAGTCACCTGACCCACTGATGGTGCCTTATTTCATTCCCTGTACTGATTTGGCAGCTAGTTTGAACCATGGTCTCAAAGCATTTTTGATTACGTACCCTCTAAACTTAAAGAAAATAAAGATTTCATGCAGATCAATAGAAACAAATGTATTGGTCTAAATCGTTTACTTCCATTAACACATTCTATTCACGATAATACATACTCCAAATTGATTTTTTTTAATTTTGTGACTAAGTTATAGATTCCTTCAAATGCTACATATGGATAGTTGAAAAATTAGTATTTTGCTAAATTGCTATTTTAAAAAGTTAACATTTTCCTATATGATTAACAAGAAGGCAGTCAAAGCAAAGATCAATGGGAAAGTGTAGGGAAGAAGGACACTGGTTTAAATATTAGCAGTGTTCCAGTTTTACAGACAGTGGCATCAGACATTCATTATATTTTGTTGATTTTTGGCAGTCTTGCCTCCTGGAGTTATACTTCAAGTCTCTTGAAAATACAGGTCCTGAAGGATCATTGCATCTAACAGCAGACATTCTCTCCAAAATTGAAATTCCTGTGCCTGATTCAGGCAACTCTGTTAATTCATTGTTTTTACATGAGGCGTCTTGTGTATCTGGATGTATAGTCTATTGGAAAAAACAGTTCTTAAATCCCTAAACAAGTCACTACTATGGAAGGGTGTTTCCATAGTTTTCAGCTTTGTTCGGGGCACTTTCAAGATTTACTAAGTCTTTATTTTTGATTATGAGAAAGCTCAGCCCCAATGACTTCAAAATATTAAAATTATAGAGAAAACTAATGTATGAGCCAAAAGAGTTATTTTACCATATCTGTACAATTCTCCTATTTAAATGGCATGTTGGTTAATTTTCATTTTAAAGAAGCATGGCAGAAAATATAATAGTATAGATATGATCATTTTGTTTATGAATCATATAAAATTCTCATAATTTATGAAGAATTTAAATTTTACCATTGTTTCTTAACAATTTAACAATTTAAAGAAGCATGGCAGGAAATATAATAGTACACATATGATCATTTTATTTATGAGTTATATAAAATTCTTAACAATTTAATTTAAATGAAAGAAATATACATAATACACATCATTGTTTTTCAAAATCTTTAACCCCAGGTAACAAATGTTATTTTGGCTGTCATCATGATTGAGATAAATTACTACACAAAGGTATAATATACATGTCTCAACCTGATTCACTCAAGGCACTTATTAGCAATGAAAATAAATGACATGCATATATGTTTCAAATAATATTGCCATCTTTATATAGTTTTGGTCAACTTCATGTCCTATGTGATTATATGGCTTCTCTTATACTTTGCCTGATTCCTTGGTTTGTGCTTGAATTATGGTCATCATGATGCCTGGCATGTTGTCGTGCCATCAGATGCAATGCACAGCTACTTTAAGATGGAAGTTGTCAAGGGTTTCATTTAACTGGGATTCACAACCAACACTCATGAAAGCAACAGTCAAGAAATCAATTGATGTATTACATTCGACAAGTCTCTTATTAACAGCTCCTTTAAAATGTTAAAACGCAAAGATACCACTTTGAGGTTGATGCTACACCTGACCCAAGTCATGGCATTTTCAACCAGCTCATATGCATGTGAAACTTGGGAGTGAACAAAGAAGACAGCTGCGGCCCACTGGGTTGGAGATTCAATTCCAACTCCACAGGAGCAAAGGCTGAGCCTCCTACTCCCACCACCAGAGGTCAATGATGCCCCCCCAAAAATAAAGAAGACAGATGAAAAAATAAGAGAAATAGATGTCTTTGAATTATGGCTTCGGTGAGAATATTAAGCGTACTACAAAAAACCAACTAATTAATCAGTGTTCTAAGTATAGCAAGAAGGTACCTTAGAAGCAAAAGTGATGAGACTCAATATGACATCTTTGTTTTTAATATTTTAAAGAAGGTTTTTTATTTGCAGAAGTTTTTCTCAATGGAATAAATCTAAATTCTACCCTCACTGTCACCCAGTCACTGTGACTCAGAGGAATGCTATAGGACAGATGCTATAGAAATGCCCTTTAGCGTTTTCCAGATTTTGCATCCTTTTAGGAGCCCACAACCTCATCTTTCTCCTAAAGACCAACTGGTGGGTTCAAACTATTGAACTCGTGATTAGCAGCTCGGTATGTAGTCAGAGCTCCATCCAATTCAGTACAGCATTTCATCTCTTGCCTGCTGCTCCCATTGGTCTTGAATATAGATCCAAGTAAAATCATTTACATATTTTACTGTAGTAAAATTCTCAAAAAAATTACCTGAACATTTTCTGTATACAGGTACTTTGATCAATATTATAGTAAAGATCAAGAAAATGACATTTTTTACCAAAAACTGGGACTCGGATATGATACTTGGCAGTTTCTGACAACTGAAGTATATCCAGTGGGACATATTTCAGACCTAGCATACTTAACTGCCATTGGAGGTCAGGAGGCCGGCCACACTACCCCCAACCTTAATGGGAACATGAAGTTGCAGCATCTACTTGGTCCAAAGACTCAGGCAGTAATTAGCAAAGGTTTCCCAGAGAACATAGGGAGCTCCTAATCTGTAGGGAGAGGGAAAAGAAAGGAATAATGCTGACATCACATGACTTATCTGAAGCAGCATATGTTTATCCAAACTGCAGCAACAGGACTGAGATTCTGAGGCACAGGTCTGGTTGCCTGAAACCAAAGTAGGATGTTCCCAGAGCAAACTCTGAACCCAAATGGAAGAGAAAACCAACATCCAGGGCTGTGCAGGCCACAGGACCCTGCATGGAAGTCACTCTCTGAACAATGAAAAACGTCTTTCTGGACAGGCCCAGATTGATCAGGAGAGATACTGATAAAATGCATTTAAACCCTTGCTATCCTACGTTTAGGTCCTTTGGGACAAGCTGATCAACAGGGATAGTTCTGGAGAAAAAAGGAGAGTTGAGACAGGTCAATGCCCCAGGCTGACACCAGGGATGAGGTATCAGGGGAGCCAGGTAAGCATTTGTATCTGCTTATTCATCTGTGGCAAAAAAGTTCCCAGGATGTGGTGGAAAACATGTGTGTTTATTCATTACACATTAGTAAGTAATGTGCTTACCCAGCTTACTGGTACTTTGCCTCTATCAAGCATTGTAAACTGGAAAAGAGGCTTTGGCTCTTCAGAAAGGTGAGGTGGGGTTGGGAGAGAGACTGTTGATCACTCTAGCTAGAAGTATAACTGCGGATACTGTTTTAAAGAATAAAATTGTTTTTGGTAGATTGGTAAGTAAATATAAAGAAACACGTTTTTCTTACGCATTGATAAGGGGTAAATAAATACAAAGAAATGCATGCTTTTCTGACATGTTCGGTAATCTAACACTGCATCGGCCAAGAGGACTAGGATCCGTCTTTACATGGAGAGAAATTTTATAAAGAATACCAGAAATATGCAAGAAGAGACACTTTCAGGATGGAAACAGCACTTCTCATTTAAAAGGCGTCTCATGAAGGTTGGAGAAGATAGTTTGATCGTTTACTGTGGTTTCAAATCCTGCCTGAAACAACTGCATCATCCAGATGGCCTGCGATCTGTCAAGTCAGACATGTGGACCCCGTGCCCGACAGCGGAATGCTGGCTGCTTCTGCCACATCCTCACCACCGCTATTTTGATTGAGCCCATTGTCACAGCCATTGGTGGTCTTTCTCTTTTTCACTCCCTTTCTAGTTTACCAAGTGCAATACCTTTTTTCAGGACCTGGTGTTTCCTGATAACATGTGCAAAGTATGTGAGAAAAAGTCTTACCATCCTCATTTCTACGGAACAGTCTAAATATACTTCCCCAACAAATGGCAGAGGGCCATAGCTGATCTCTCTTGGCTTCTCTGTTGCCACGAGGCTGGAGTGAGACCCACCTACAGGGTCCCTTTTCCTTTAGCTTTTGTGATACCAACCATTCCTCTGACACCACTCTACTCTGTGCTGTACAATGTTCACACAGAAGTCATCGGCAATATTTATGGGGTGGAGAGGTTCTTGGGGAAGTTAATAAGTTATACCACAAGTCAGGATCAGTAAACAGTAAGGATACAGTGTATGGTCCAGAGCAACACTTCTCGTCAGTCAGTAGCCAAATCTCTCTTAGGCCCTCAGCCTCTCAGCCATGTGGTATTAGGCTTCTTTATTTGTGGGCCAGGAGGCCCACAGTTTCACAGCCCAGGCCTTAGGATCTGGTGCATTGGATCTCAATGGCCTCTGTCACTTCAGACGGACATCTTGCACTTGCTCTTCTGATGGTCCTTGTATTTCTCTGTGCCCCAGATAGGTCTTACACACCAAGAAATTACTTTAATGGAAGTATGGATTTTGCCCTTTACTTGACCATGTCCCCCCACTGAAGGATGGTGTCTTAAGTCTCACACTCTGGGAAAGTTGTCTTAAAGATGCCCCCAAGGAAAGTGTGACGTTGTTCACACCCTCTACTTAAGTCAAGACTTAGTGCCACCTAGTGCTTGTGTCTTGGTTGCTAACTGCAAGGTCAGCAGTTCAAAACCAACAGCTTCTCTGTTGGAGAAAGACAGATTTTTTTTTTCCTGTGAAGAGGAACAATCTTAAAATCCCATAGGAACAGTTCTACCCAGTTATTTAGGGTGGCTGAGAGTCAGAATTGACTTCATAGCCATCAGTTTAACCCTTTATCAGTCCACTACAGAATGTCCTGCAACATGGGAGTATAGCCACAGACATAGAGACCCAAAGTATATAACACAAGGCATTATGGCTAGAAGGGCCATACCTATCGGCCACAACTCAACTACTTCCAAGTCAATTTGTTTGTTCTTTTTGGCAGTCAGTAGTATTTGCAGCATTCTTTGCCAGCACCATAATTCATGCAACAACTCTTCTTCAGTCTTCCTTAGTCAATGTTCAACCTGCACATACATATAAGAATGATTGAAAATATCATCATGTGAGTCTGGAACACCTGAGTTCTCAAATTCATATTTTTTCTTGTCAACATTTTGAAGATGCATTGTGCAACAGATTAACCCTATGCAGTGTATCATTTGATCTCTTTTGGGGTGGCATCACTGTCCTCTGGTGGTCGTGGGAGCTACCCACCCTTGCTCCTGAGAGCTGCTGCTGGATTTGAACCGCCAAGCCAGTGGGCCGCAGTTCCGCACTCAACCACTATGTCACCGGGGCTCAGCCCCTCTTTGATCTCTTCATTGCTGCTTCCCTGAGCTTTGATTGTGGAGTCACTCAAGATGAAATACTAGACAACTTCTCCTTTTTCATTTATCATAATGGTACCTACTGTTCTAATTGTGAGGATTTTAGATTTTGGTTTCATTCACTTGTTATGGTGCACAAATAATCCCAGAAGCTGTACTAAATGAGAATTGTGTTTATTATTTTATACTGACTTTTAATCTATACTGAAGGTTGCGACCCTTGATCTTTATCTGCCATCTTCACTTATATCAAGCAAAGTTATGTCATCTGCGTATAGCAGACTGTTAATATGCCTTCATCCATTCCTGATGCCATGTTCTTCTTCAGATGCTAGGCTTCAGGTGCTGGGTTGTAATGTTGTGATGGTGATGATGGTGTGTAATCAAATTTATTTCTACTTATAATAATCCTCTCTCCTTCAGACAGAGTAGAACTGCCCCCACAATTATGCAAATCTGAGCCATTTGCTTACTAGGGTTCTTTAGGCTGTCATTTTTACAGAAAGAGACCACCAGGTTTTTTCTACTGCAAAGGCATCATTGGCTGAGTTTGAACTAGTGATTTTAGGATTAGCAATAAAGTACTTAGCCACTGTGCCACCCAAAATTGGTGAAATGTTATATTTTGGAAGAGGAAATAGGATATGATTAGACAAAGATCACCTTCAACAACCTTGAGACATTGAAGTGAGAGACATGAAGAAATCAAGATATGCTACAATCTGTGAGCCAAGGGGTTCTGGAGAAATGATGGATTGTCATAGGGGAAAATGTCAAAAGCACCAAGAGAGGAGTCAGGAATATGTAAGACAAATTGAAAAAACATACAACCTGTGTCTTTTCCTGTATTTTGATTTTATAAGATGACTAAAATACAAAGGCAGCTTGCTTTAGTTTTAGTACATGTTCAGCTCTATTTTTACCACACATATACACACACACGCACACTCTTGTCCACTGAAAACGTCTGTAGCTTTGCTTGCTGCTTTTGTCTGAGTGGAAGTATGTGAAAAGTCTATTGATGACATCTGCTCACAAAAGCAAGCAAATCTTTAATTCTTGTATAAGAATGTCTAAGTGAGTTATAAATGATAATACAAAACTTCATAGCTGTAGCATTAACATTCCAAATTCTTATTTAAGGAATTGATTCTTCTAAAAAAATTGTAAACCTGCTGCTCAAAGAAGTTGTTTTCAAACTTTCTCAAATAAATCCTTTTAGGCACGATCTGATCTTAAGTGATCCCAGTCCATTCAGACAAGAAGATGCAGAAAAGTTAACGAGGGGAACACTTTGCCCACTCTGACTTTCAAGACCACTGGGAGACAGAACTACTTCAAAGCCTGTCTTTTAATCCTCTTCATTGTTGAACCCTTTGTTCCGAGGGGGCGAGTGGGTGTGATTTTTATCCCTGTAATCAATTTCTGTCAAGACAAGCTTTCTAAACATTTGTTAAGGGGGACTCACAGAAGTATTATGTGTGGTCACTGCTCTCTCACACTCAGCTGATAAAAGAAGAGTGTGTGGAGACAGCAAACCCCGTCTGGGGCTAGCTTTCTTTTCCAGGGTTATAAGTGAACCTCCAGACATCCCCTTGTTTTCCTTCAAACACACCTCCAGGGAAGGAAGCTTACATTCGAAACTGTCAAGCTGTGGAATGTTTGATTTTCTTCTAGAAAATATGGAAGGTAAATCATTGATACTTTTCTTATTCCAGAAATATTTAGAAGCTGATCATTTTAGGGGTAAATACTGGGGCTTGAAGTGTGGAAAGAAATTGCTATGCAGAAAGGAATTGTCTTTTTTTCCCCATGTCTTGCTATGTCTCTATCCCATCTCTTGCTTCCACGCATTCTCTATATAAATGTTGCTTCCAAACTTGTCCATATTCTTCATGGATTTCTCTGGTAATGAGGAGAGTTTTAAAAAGTGGGTGTTGATGTGCATCAAGGGAAGTAAAGAAATTCAAAGTGTGCTTTTTTGAAAAAACGAACCAAGGAGAAAATGAGGCTTGAGAATGACTTTTCTTTTTTAAGGCTAACATTACTGTGGACATGCGAGCATGTTGATTCATTATTAATCAATATATATTTTAGGAAGAAATTTTGTGATTGAAAGCTTCAATGCCATGTGTAAAATTGTTTCTTTTCTATAGAATCAGATGTTTGCATTTGTGGTCTGACTTAAATTAGGGGGGTAAGAAACTCTTCCAGTCCTTTTTTCCCTCTTCCTGTGATTTTTTTTTTTAATCCGTGGAGTCAGTTTCTGTCAAGACTAGCTTTTGATTTTATGATGTATACAGACAGCTCAATTCAAGTTTCTATGTGTTTCTTGAAATTCGGAGTCTGTTTACAGATTTTTAAACATACATTTTTGTTTATTTATATTTAATGTGCTCTTTAAGTAGAGAACATTTTATAATGTTTCACTCAGGATATATTTAATAGAATATATCCTATTAAAATCTGTAAACATCAATCACTTGCTTTGATGGTGGAGTTCCTCAGATAGTAGAGTAAGGCACTTTTAGAATCACCCCTTTAAAGAATTTGAACTATCAAAAAGCATTGTTTGACCAAATACTCTAACTTTGTTTGTTAGGGAGTGCTTTGAATCTTGACTTTATTTGCATGACTATATACTATTTCTAGGAATCTGGAGAAATACTCATCCTTCTTAAATATCCTATATCCTACCAGATAGTTAATAATCTCTTATGTGTGACAGTTAATGGAAAATGAAAATGTTATATCAGTCTGATGAGTAGAGTGCACCATTCTCCTAATGTCTGGGATTTTAAAATGAATTTTTTAAAGTTAGAATAAGAATATCAAAATTATGTTTGATATTTTATTGTCTCTTCAACTCTAAGATAATAAGACCTCTATAACTAATGATATCCTTAGATTTAGAATATTATACTTCAGAGATATTTGAAACATAAGGTTATCATCCATCTCATCATTTCATATGTCCCAAAACATGAAGATAAGTATTCATCACAGTCACAACATCACAGCAACTATTGTATTCACAGAGGATTTTGAATCATAGCCAATTCTTTCAAAACAAATTGAGGGTTGAAGGGTCAGATTGATCATTCATTCAGAAACATTTGACTTCAAAGGTAACACTGTTTAAGAACAGATGATATCCTTAGCAAACCATGTTCTTAGAAAATTTTTATTATGGACTCATGTCTACTATCTGGCAATACAATGCATTTACTATCATCTGGTAAACTGCACAGGACAATCATAGAACATTTTCATGTGAAATAGAAGTAGTCATTTGAGTCACTCACCCAATTTATTCATCAATGTGTGGTACCCCATGAGTAGACTGTCCTGTCCATTTCCAGCATTAATCTGACTTCAGACTAATAGTCTCTTTACCTGAGTCCTTGGTGCCCTCCAAAAGACAATCCAAAAGGTCCATCGTAGTGCTAGAATGAAGGTCTCCTCTGGAATCCCCATTAAAATAGAGTCTTGACTTTATTATTTCCCACACTGGTTAAAAACAAATGAGAGGATAGAAAATAGTCATTTGATGTTTATTTTCTGTATGGTCCTTTGAAAAGCAGTACGTATCCTTGGAGCTTTAAAAGCATTCTCGTTGAAACTTTACTTTTAAGTAAATGAATGAATTTACTTTTAAGTAAATGAATACATTGTTAATTATAATAATGCCACAAAACAGTGAGGTTAAACCAAATTCATTTACAAGTAAAACAGTGTTAACTGCCCCTTGCACTCACCCAGCTTTGAAGGCAATATTTTGGGTTATATACAAAATATATAATATTTTGGGTGAATCCAGTGTTCACCATATAGAAGTTGTTGTCTTCTTTCTTCTCTTGATCTTGCCACAGATCAAAGAATTTTAGTGACTAGTTTTAATATCATGTTAATATGAGTTAACAGAATAATGACGTGTGATGAGGCAAACTGCAATTTTTGCAGTACCAAGAAAAAATCCTGTCACTGACATTTAGGACATCTTCTTGTCTTCTCTCAAGATAAAAGCCCAAATGGTGAAACCCATGTACTTACCAAGCTCTCTCATTTGTTCATGAGATTTGGATAATATTGTTTCCTGTTAATATTATCAAATATTTATGAAATATTCATAATTTTAGAAGGAAGTTGTTAGCCTTAGTTAAGGCATTCTGTATGGTTGGAGTACTGCTTTTGATTGTGTACACAAAAGTCACAAAAAATCCTTCCAGAGCTAAGTAATTAAATTTATCAGGAACATGCTAAGACTTATTAAAGGGTGGGTATATAGAAATTTGATAAATTTTTATAGCATGCAGTGAAAATTTCACCTTAAAAATAATTGGGAAAAGAAGTATAATAGATATGTCAACAGTATATGAATTGGGGACCATCTCTATATTATTATTCCTAAATCATTTTACTATACCCAGGACACAATAGTGTAATCTATACTTACATGCTTACAGTTATAAAAAATACAACATACTTAGGCTTATGGAAAAGAGACACTAAATTCCACTACCTAAAAATATTCAAATTCCTCTTTTTCTAAGTACTATTTGCTGTTTCGCGTTCACAGAGCTGCTGCATAGGTAAATTTTGATCTGAAATAACTAAGCATAAGGTACATAGTTCATCATTTGAAAAGTGAGTAGTGCCTTTTAGAACATTTTGGAGTGCTTTACTATCCTCCTCCCCCATACATACACCAAAATTGTTTGCATTTTGCTCCAAGAAAGGGTAGAGACCAAAATCAATCTTTAACATTTAGGTCATAGACAAATATCAAAGCAGACATTTTATAATTACGGACTGCGCTGGGCAATATATGAAACATCATTTTCCTTGGGCCACATTTTATGGATAGACAAACCCAACCAGTGCATTAGATGGAGAGACATGGTCTAGCTACCTGCTCTTAGAAGCCAATGTACCCTGGGACTCATGGGAAGCACCCCCTTTCCAAATTCTGTCCAAATCCAAAAGGATCTCTCTTTATTCTCTACTTTATTTGCCCTTATTTTTCACCTTGTAAAGTAAGCTAACTCTATTTTAGTATTTCATATATTGCTTTAAAAAAAATTCCACTCTTGACTTAGGTATGGATCTAATTCTTTCTTACAATTTCTTAAAATCATAGTTCTGGAGGGCCTTCATCTTCTGCATCCCTTATTTATATTTTGCACGCAGTTCCAGTGGCTCCTGCTTGAACAGAGTTTTCCTTTGACTATTTACAGGAGCGTTATTTATAGCTTCAGAAACCTCCTCCATCACCCAGATGCAGGGTGATTGTTGAGTTCATTATTTTCAGCAGCAATTGTTACACCAGTCACATACGCACATACACACTAATAATAGCCCCGTCCTTTAAATGTGTTGTTGGGTAATTGTTTCAAGGGGATGGGTATTCTGCACCATTCATCCAGAATATCACCAGAGCTTTTAGTTAAATGAAGTCTGACTCCTGGCTGGACACAGAGCCATAGTGGAAGAGGAGTTGCTTTCCCTGCTCCTAGTGAGAAAGTGTTCCTGTTAGTGGTAACAGGGGCAGAGCTCTTGCATTTATTCTGCATCTCTATGAATGTCACAGAAGAGAAACCACAACTGTATTTGCTGCTACTATTCTTGTTAGTTGCCCTCAACCTGATTTGTGCTGTTTCCGTTAGCAAAATTTAAGTATGTCTGGATGAAATGATGTGCTCACAGAGATGCTTCAGTACAGAAGCAGGCACCCTTATTTCCTACTTAACATAAGAGCTCAAACAATTAAAAGCAAGAACATATTTTCTTCTATCATCCACGATCTGCATGCCACAGGTGGACCTGTGGCAGAAGTGTCAGTGCGCTTAATAACCACCCGTCTTCTTTGGGTGTCTATTGAGCTGCTTATCTCATGGTGTGCACAAAGCAGAATGGAGGGAATGCTCAGAGAAAATGAAAAGCACCCCATTGGTAAAAGCGCTGGACATTAATCCTCCTGAAGTTTACACAGCAATTTAAATGGCCTCATCTATAAATAGCACCATGATTTCTGCACGACCCCTCCTTCATAGCAGGAGCAGCCTTAGCACACTACTACTTCCCTTTTTAATTAAATCATTTTTTTGAGAGCTCATACAACTCTTATCACAATCCACTCATGCGTCCATTGCGTCAAGCATTTTTGCACATTTGTTTCCCTCATCGTTCTCAAAACACTTGCTTTCCACTTGAGCCCCTGGTAGCTGTTCCTCATTCCCCCTTCCTTCCTGCTCCCCCTTCCCCCATAAAGCTTTGATAATTTATAAATTCTTATTGTCCTATCTTACACCATACGACATCTCCCTTCACCCACTTCCCTGCTGCCTGTCCCCCAGGTAGTAAGTTATATGTAGATACTTGCAGTCTTCTCCCTTTCTATCCCTCCTTCCTTCCACCCTCCCATGATCACCCTTCTCACCCCTGGTCCTAAGGGGTTCTTCTGGCTTGGATTCCTTGTGTTTCCAATTCCTATCTGTACCAGTGTACAACCCTTCTTAATCCTCCCAAATGCCTTATACCTGCAGCCATCATCTGATGGTTCTGGCAGAACATTAAATTAAATAGCAATTTAATTGCTATTTTACTTTTTGTTCCCCTGTGACTTTTCTTTCTTCACTTTTTCTTTTTAAATAGGGCTACAACTTCATTTTCTTTTGAATGATGTATACAAGGGAGAACCCCCCCCTCACCCCGTTTAAAAAATCTTGGATTTTTTGTTCAAAGTTGTGTATTTAATTATTTTTTTACAAAGCATCAATTATCACCTTCAAAGTACTCTCCATTACCGTTAATGCATTTCCCATATCTGCAATTCCATTCTTGGAAACATTGTCCAAACTCACCTGTTTGGATGGTTGACAGCACCTCCCTCGTTTTGTTCTATGCCTCTTCTGAGTCATCAAATCACTGTTCTTTCATGTCCCTCTTCATGCTCAGAAATGAAGAAACAAAAAGAAATCTCAGAGAGCAAGGTCAGGTGATTCAGCTGTGAGGGGTAAGGGAAGTGTGCTGTTTTATGCCAAAAACTGGCACACTGAGATGGCGGCAGGAGTAGGTGCAGCAATGTTGAGGCAGAACCAGTCCCCATTCTGCCATATATCAGGCATTTTTGTCACATAGTCTTATGCAATCTTTTCAGAACCTCTACAGAGAGAGCTTGATGAATAATCTGACCTAGTGGAACAAACTCCAAATGTACTTAGTCAGTGTTTTCATTCATTTGGGTAGTTGACAGATTATGATGACGCATCCTCATGAATTGTTCAATACCACTGTCTATGTAAGCTGTGTCCAACATTTCAACAGGTTCTATGCCACTTTTCCCAAGTAGGAAACAAAATTTCAGTCATATGGTGTTTACTTAAATCGGCCATCACAAAAAAAAAAAAAAGGTTCAAGGGAAACTGCTTTTACAAAAAAATTCAGTGACCAGAGAGAAACTTCCCAGGCAATGCCACTGGGTGCACTTACATGAGTGCTCAATGCTCATGGGGAAAATGCATACTTAAAAAGCACCACTCTGCCCAGAGAAACTCTGGGTTTATTTGGGTATCCTCTCTTATGTGGTTTTATCCCTATCCTGTTGACTAAGTTTTAAGCAAGGTGATAAATCTGTGGTGGGTGATGAGTGTCTTTCTGCTTAAGCTGTGAGTTGACAGTGACACATCGCCTGTGCGTTTGTGTTGATATTCCATGCCTTCTTGAGTTGATAAGACTTTTAATGACTCAAGATGACAAAGTAGAACTTCCCAGTCGGGTATGTGTGAGTGTAATCCTTGCAGCAAAATAGATGAGCAGTTTGGTTTTTTTTCTTCTGAGGAACAGTTGTGTAGGTTTAAATCACAGATGTTTTGTTAGCATTTGGACTTTTAACTCTTGCACTACTAGAGTGTCTTGATAGTAGAACCTAGCAAAAAACAAATTCACGCCCATCAAGTCAATTCAACTCATAGTCACACGCTGCGACAAGATAGGACTGCCCCTATGAGTTTCTGAGACTCTAAGCCTTTACAGGAACAAAGACCTCATCTTTCTCCCTGGGATCATCTGGTGGTTTCAAACTGCTGACCTTGCTGGCTAGTAGCCCAGCATGTAACCACTACACCAACAAGGCTCCTACTTGTTAACAGAACAAGGGTGGTTAAGTATTCCATTATTAATATTTTCATTACTGCAGAGTTTCCCCATCTCTGGCATTTTTATCTCTTTCCCCACCTTCTTTTTGTTTGTTCTATAAGCTCTTATTTAATTTTGGTTGTGGCAGAATCAGTTAGGAACTTAGGAGATGAGTCACATTCCTTGCCACCAGTGCTCACAGACTGCTGGAGAAGACATTTTCATAAGCGAGCAATCATAATGTAACAGGCATATGAAGGGAAACAGAGAGGTGTACACATATAATCCTCCAGGAAGAACAACTTACTCTGCAGGGAGGGGAAGATATCGAGTCTTCGGTGGTAGAACTCTTTCCTTCCACTTAGGAGACCCAAGTTAGCTTCCCAGTCTATGCGCCCCATGCGCAGCTACCATCACTCAATCAGTGGAAACTCTGAAAAGATACCAGCAGTTCTTAGCTGAAGGCAGCAAGGCTTGATAATCTATATCTCCAGTCAGCCAAGGAAAACCCTATATATCACAGCAAGTGATTGCAAATGATGCAGGATGGGGTCGTGTTTCATTGTGTTGGGTATTCCAAAGTTCTCTCTCTGAGTTTCCTAGTCTGTACCTCCTTATAGGAGGAGAGACCCCCATCTTCCTTCCACAAAGTAGTGGGTCATTGCGAACAACTGACCTATGGTTAGCAGCCCCACTTGTCATGACTTCTCAACAAGAGCTCCCCGTGTATAGAATCAGCAGTAACCAACTCAACGGGAAAGTAACAAGAACAGAATAAATGAAAACCAAACTAAGTATCCATGAGTTGATTCCCACTCAGAGTAACTGTAGAGGAGAGAAGCACCGCCCCATCTGTGGTCCTGAGACTTTCAACCTCTACCAGAGTAGACAGTCTCATCCTTCACTGGAGGAAATTCTACAAGTCAATGAAGAGTTACGGGAAGGAGAAACATGGAAGTTAAGGCATGCTCATGTCATGGAAGCCAGAGATTTTACATGTAGAAAAGAAAATATTTTATGTAGCATTAATAATAGGACATGGTGGCCAACTTGTGAGGAGATTTATGTATTCTTATAACTGGAGACCTTATTTTCTGATGATGGATTACTTTTAAGTTGTTTTTTTTTTTAAACACACCGAGGATTTATAAAAGTAAATCAATGAAAGTTGTACATAGAATCCATTAGGGCAAGGGTTGTTTTCTTTCCTTTTGAGTCCCTGAAAGAGCAGACACTTAATAATATTCATTTAATGTAGGCATATCCTAAAGATATTATGGGATTAATATGGTGGAGGGAGCTGGTGGGAGATGTCAGAGATAGGAAACACATGAGAAGGTAATTGCAGTAATCTGAGTGGGAGATCATCTTAACTCAACGAGGGAGGTCAGTTTGGAGAGTTGTGCAAACAGAGAGAGAGAGAGATTTGGGAGGTACTATTCACCCAACTAAGTCACTAATTAAGCACAGGCTCTGAGGGGGAAGACTAATGAATTCCACAATGGAGATGAATTCTACAATGGAATTAGAGGTACTTTCAAACAAAATGAAAAAGACCAGAGAAAATGTGGGGTTAAGGATGGAAATCATCTGGGTATCATCTATGTTTACCATTATTATAGTATAACATAGATTTAGCCAAGAAAAGAAGTCCCTGGATGGTGCAAATAGCAAAGTCCTTGGCTTCTAACTCAAAGACTGAAGGTTAGAGGAAGTCCTAGTGATCTACTTATAAGATATCAGCCATTGAAAACCATATGGAACTCAGCTCTGCTATGGCACATACGGAGTTTGCATGAGTTAGAATGGATTCACTTTTAACTTCGTTATATTGTAAAAGGGATGTGAGATGAAATTGTCAAAGTAAGAACCATCACTCCACGGTCACTAGCCAAGTTACTAGAGAAAATAAGACTTTGAATAAGGAAGCATCCATTTGAAGAAGTTCACTATGGATGGAAAAGTCAGAGGAAGAGATACTAAAGAAGAGGCTGAGGGGGGTTGGGACGGAAGGGGGAGATGAAGCCAGAGAAGGGTTGATACAGGCATAGGATATATAGTTCATTCTCATCCTCTATGACTAGTTCATCTAGGGAGCCCTGGTGGTGTAGAGGTTAAGGGTTGGGCTGCTAACCACAAGATCAGAGGTTCAATACTACCAGCCTCTCAGAGAGAGAAAGACAATCTTAGAAACTAACAGATGCAGTTCTAACCTGTTCAGTCTGGACTGACTCAATGGCAATGAGCTTGGTTTTAGTTTGACATCCTTCTATTGATCTTTGAAGACACAACGGGCTCATCCAAATAAGACAACATGATTGACATTGGTTGTTTTGCATACCTTCTATTGTCAATTGTTAGGAAAGTTGGATCACTGTTAGAAACTGAATGACAATCCATTTAGTTAAATATTTACATATCATCAAAATATGTAGCAGTCAAGAAGCAAACAGGTAAAGGAATCAAAGTGCTAGGAAAAAGTTTGTTTTTTCAGTCTTTAAAACTCACCATAATGCGATAGGAATCTTTTACACTTACACAGTTGACTTTAGACCAGAACTTTCAAAGCCTGTGGTAACATACCTATGCTCACTTTAAAGGCATTTATTGAGATTCCATCTTGCCTCCAGCCAACAAAGTAGTCACAAAAGACACACGCATTAATGACCATGGAATGCAAGGCATGCAATAAACAGCTGGGGGTTCCATTGTTTGTGCTTGCTTCTTTTCTTAAGTCAAGTTCTCATGGAGAAGAAAAGAACTCTGGTTTTTAGGTTACTTTAGTTTTAGCGTCACTTTTATATATCTTATTTCTTCACTTCTATCTGTATCTTTAGAAACAACCAGGGGAGTTTCTAGATATAAATGGAAAATGTAAGAAGAGTAAGTTCACAGGAATTTTGCTAGCATATGAAAGACTAGTGATCATCTTCAAACGCTGAGTGGTAGACTATCCATAACTTATTTCATAGCATTACATTTTTGTCTTGCACACCATTCAGAACCTAAATTTGATCATTTTTAGGCTGCCTCACTGATAATATTGAAATTTACATCCAGGTTCTAAAACATGTCTGAAAGATCGATCGGTCACTTCTTGCATCCAGAAGTTGTTTATAGATCTGACCATTTACATTGATCAATTATGTCAGCTCCCTGGTGAGAGTGCTTCAATGTCAAGGGAATGGCTCTGTGACTAAAGGCATGACGACTATATTTCATTGAAACAAAACCACAAGAGTATAAAGAGCCCCTTTCCCGCATTGAGATAAAGCACATAGTTCTCAGTATCAGGTATAGCTCCATAAATAGGGACAGCAAGTAGAATAAGGGTTCCTGGGGGGTAGGGGTGGGGAAGGGGGCAAGCAGAACTGATATCCAGGAGTCCAAGGAAGAAAGACTATTTTGAAACTGATTGTGGTAGCAATTGTACTATATTGCTTCATGTGATTGAGCTGTAGAACTATGGTATCTGTGTTAGCTTGCAATAAAATGGTTTTGAGAAAAGAATATCCTGGGTAGGATGGTTAAGCCAATTTTTTTAGTTTTAAGTAACTAATCCAAGTGCCTCAAAGCTATCTGCAAGAGTTTCTTGCACCTTGGTCACTCATTACAGTGCATCAGGCTACTATTTTTTATGTCTTAATTCTTATTACATTTAATAACAGCTCTTAAGGGAACTCTCTTGGGTTTAGTGAGTTAGGTGTTTGGCATCTGATGTCAGTGGTTTGAAACCACGAGCTGCTCCGCGGGAGAAAGATGAGACTTCCCACTCTTCTAAGGATTTTCTGTCTTGTAAATTCACAGGGGCAGTTCTATTCTGCCCAGTAGGATTGCTATGAGCTGGAATCGGCACAGTAGCAGTGCCTTTTTTTTCTTTAATCTTTAACTTTTTATATTCTTGGTTACATGTTCATTACTGTGTTGAAAAAAAAACCTCTCCATTTTAAGGAATTCCCTACTTCTTTTACTATGTACATTTCTGAGTAAGAAAATACCTCCTTTCTTGTCCAGTACTCCCACTACTTTTCCTAGGGATTCTCACCTTATCAAGTCTCCCCTGGAAGCATTGTGGAATTGCTGTATAGAAAGGGGTGATGGGGATAATGTGCTGGGAAGATTTCTCTGCTCCAGGTTGCATTAGTAGAGCAGGCCCATTATGTTAACTCCATGTATGTATTTTAAAGACATGTGGCTTAAAACTCTTAGCTTCCCCCCACTGTGGCCTACCTCCCCCACCTTGATGCCTGTAGGTCTCAGCAGAGGCCTTCACAGCTGCTCTTCAATTGTTCTTCCCTGATGCCAAGATTGTCACAGTCATTGCTCACTCACTTCTACCTGGGGAACCTCTGCTTCTTGTCACTTACATTAGATGTCTTCTCTCATTTCTCCAATTTGCAGATGGGTCTGATTGCCCCTCAAGTCATCATGTTCTTTTTATGACTCTACTGCTCCCATAGCACAGAGAATGCAGTCCATGAGTGGTGGCTATAAAGTACGCTTCTTTGAACTCTGAAAACCAGTCCTGGAATTTGTGAAAACATCTCCTTTAGGCTCTATTCTCTTTCCATGTCTCCCTTTCACCTTAGGCAGTGGATGTACACCATACTGAAAGAATATGTGACTCAAAGACATTGTGTTCTGCACCACACGCTCCTTCTCTCCCCTTCAGCAATTAGACTTCTCATTCCCACTGAATAGACTTGAGTCTCCATGCCTTCTACCCAGGATGCAGCTTTCGTGAAAGGCTCTCCAATTAGACATCCACCCACCTCAACCCTCCTGTGCTGCTCTCAGTCTAAATCCTGGCCCCAGCCCTGACTTGCCAGATTGAGGCACCACCCCTTGAATTAAATACTAACTCAAAAGACAGAAGCAAGGAAAAATCATTTCCATGCATCTTACATTTTCATCTATTTGTACTTTCAAGATTATGTATGGGCTACCCTTCCTCCCACGAAATTGTTTATTAATCATAGTAGCCAGGAGACCCCAACATATCATCTGCGTCAATTCAATTGTCCCTAGATCAATGTTCTGATGCTGTTTCTTAACACTATTCCCAATGTGCTGCTTTCTTTAAAAAGAAAATGACTGTTTTGGCACAAGCCAGATGACACACTAGTATTCAACTGCTCAAGAAATAGACAAACATGTCACATATAAAAATCCCAAGTGCCGTTAATCCAAATCAACACTCAAGGCAGCACACTTGGGACTTCTCTCTTTGTGACTCTTACTGCCTCTCTTTCCTTTGACTCCATTCTACTGGGTTTCTGTCATTGATCTCTCTTACAGTTTAGCACACTGTCCTCTCGTGCTTTATGTCTACTTATTTTGCTCTTTATTTGAGAGGTATGGAGGGAGGAAGGATGAATCACAAAAAGAAGTCTTAGAGGTGTGACATTGTGTGGAAACCCATCTGACGTTGACCTGGGGCTAAGAATGCTTCCTGCACAGGAATTACCTTTCTCCTGCGTTTTGCTTTTGTTAGTTGTTCAGTTTGGATTAGGAAAAGAATTCAGATGAAACTGGGTCCAAGAACATTAAATTGCTATGACTTCTTTTGAAATACCTCTTCATAAAATATTACCCTATTATATTACTGTGATTGCTGTTGTTCACCTATGATTATACGTACTCTGGTTTAAAGATTATTTGAGAGAAAAAGGACCATTTTCTTTTTAAAGAAAGTTAATTAGTGTTATTGAACAGTAATGAACAGCACATAGTTCAGTAGTACATCATATTAAGCAGTGTGTGCAATCATCAGTACAATGAATTTTGGGACAATTTCCTTTCTCCTTTTACACATCCATGTTGATTTCCCTTTTTCCCTCCCTCCCCTTCGACACCCCCAGGCATTTATTACTTCAGCCATCATAAATCCTGGCTTCTATGCAGAAAAACATGAAACAGGATAAAAAACAGAAAAAAATAATATCCGGCAACAATGTTCATTATTTTATATGAAAGAACAAATTTAATCTCACACACAGGGGTAAGGTAGACTCAAGGGGTGCCAGCAAGTTCCTAATTGAATATAATTCCTGGAAACAGGACTGTCTGTTAAAACTTTGACATGTTCTCCTTGAACAGATACTAATACTTTGTGGCTTTGCACAGCTCACGCATAGCTGCATGCCTTAACATACGTCAATGCACTGCCAGCCCAGTCTTAGCTATGTCTTTACGGTCACCAATTTTTTTTGTAATTGTGGCAATAAGAACAAATATAAGAACAGATACCAGACGAGTCCCAAGGAGGTGGAGATTAAAGATGTTCCAAATGCCCATCCTTTCCAATGTGAGATGCTGCGCTCCATTCCCTGCCATCCCTCGCTCTCCGCCCCCCCCTCCCGATCTTCCCTTCCCATATTCAGGCAACAACTTAGTTCATCAAAGCACTGCTGTGCTTCCCAGAGGTTCCCAGGGCTGTGGGTGTGGTCAAATCTTAAATCTAAGAGTCAGACTGAGAGACTAGGCAAAGGGAGACTCCAGAGTCAGAGTCTGAAATACTCAGCAATTCTTCTCAAGTCTAGCAATGCCCAGTCAGGAAAGAGCTCACAAAGGGGAAGGGTAGAGACTAAGGATACAAACCACCTTCATCTTGTAGGAGAGCATGACATCAAAAACGGGATCAGAATCATCAGTATACACTGCTTCTCTCAAACCATATGCGTCTCCTTTGATATGTACCTGGAGCTCTGAAATAAAATTGAAAATGAAATAGAACTATCATAGTTTCATTTATACAACTTTCAAAGGCTATTATTTGGATAATGATGATTTTGTTTGTAAAAATATATTTATGGCTCTCAAATATTTTTTTTTTAATTTTTTTGTTTTGTTTTTATTGGGCATCACTGCTCTCCGGTGGTGGGAATAGGAGGCCCAGCTCCACTGCTGGAATTGAACCTCCGTCCCAGTGGGCCGCAGTCCCGTGCACAACCACTATGCCACTGGGGCTCAGCCATCAAATATTTTTTAAAAATTGTTGTGACAGGATTGGTTCTTCCACCTGAAAAGTTTACCAACCCCTGGTATAGAGGATACAATTTACAGTATTCTGTAAATCACACAAAAAAATTTTAACCAAACAGAATTTAGGCTGTTGTTGTTGGTGTTGTTATATACCACTGAATAGTCAGGTCCTATACTATCCTCACAATTGTTCTTTTATTTAATCCCGTTGTTACAACCACTCTGTCAATCCATCTCCTGGAGGACAACCTTCCACTCTCTCACTGGCCCTCCATTTTACCCAACGTGATGTCCTCCTGCAGGGCCTGGTCTCCCTTGAAAACATTCCCAAAGCACACGAGAAGCAGGCTCACCATCCTTTTCTCTCAGGACCATTCTGACTGGATTTCTTCCAAGAGAGATCTGGTTGGTCTTTTGGCAGTCCATGAAACTTTCAATATTCTTTTCCAAAACCATAATTCAAATGTATTGATTCTTCTTTGGTCTTCCGAATTCACGGTCCAACTTTGACATGCATACGAGGTGATTGAAAATACCGTGGCTTAGGGCAAGTGTCCTTTAGCCCCCGGAAAAGCAGCCAAGCCTTTCACGCTTTTCAGGGGTTTGTGCAGTAGTTTTACCTAACGAAACACCCCCTTTGATCCCTTGATTGTTGTTTCCATGCGCCGTGATCGTGGATTGTGCACGCCAACATTCTTGACAACGTCAATATATTCTCCATGCATCATGATGCTACCTACCGGTCCAGCTGTTATAATTTTGGGCTTCTTTTATACTCGAGCTGTAGTCCATATTGAAGATTGCAGTCTTTGATCTTCATCAGCAAGTGATTTAAATCCGCCTCATTTTCAGCAGGAAAATTTGTTATCACAAGGTGTCAACAAGCCTTCCTCTAATCCTGGCCCTATTCCTCTTCATGTAATTCAGCTTCTTTAGTTATTTGTTCAGCATAAAGATTGGAGAAGTTTGGTGAGAAGACGCAACCTTGATGCACGGCTTTAGTATGGCTAGAACGTATATATTAGATAACTGGTTACAGCACAACATTCATCATTGGTTAAAGAACACCATGATTGCAACTGGAACCAGAAGATATAAGATGCCCATTGTGTTTGGTTGGGTGCTCTGGAGAAGACAAATCAGTGACATCTGTATGTCTTTGTATATAGAAAGATATTTATACTAAGAAATGGCCTACACTTCAGAAGACCCAAAACAATCATATCGATGCTAATGAGAGCTGCTGGAGTGGAGACCCAAAGCCCATCTAGAGACAATTGAACATCCCCTCACAGAAGGGTCACAAGGAAGGGATGAGCCAGCCAGGGTGCAGTAGTACCAACAAAACACATAGCAGCTCTTAATGCGACCCCTCCTCACCCTCCCCCACTCCAATCATAACCCCAGTTCAACCTGACCAATTCAGCTAGGCAGGATCATGTACAGTAACACAGATAATAACACTTGACACATTGAATCCAGGACAGATAAACCCACCCCTCAGGAACAGTAACAGAAGGAGCAGTGCCATGAAGGTAGGAAGAATGTGGTATGGCAGAGGAGGAAAAAGGGAGAACGGATCACAATGATCACCGTATATAACATGCCATCCCCATGGAGGGGGATGGACCACAGAAACATGGGTGATGAGAGATAGCAGATTACGTAATATGGGAAAATAATAATTGGAAATTTTTCAAGTGGTCACAAGGATGGGAGGGAACAAGGAGGAGCTGATACCAAGGACTGAAGCAGAAAGGAAATGTTTTGAAAGGGATGATGGCAACGTATGTACAAATGTGCTCAGCACAATGGATGTGTGGATTGTGATCAGAGCTTAAAGAACCCCAGGTGAAATGATTTCTGAAGAGAAGGAAATGGCCTGCCCAGCTGTTGGGTTGTTAGGTGCAGTTGAGCGGCTTCCGCCCAGTGGTGACTGTATCTACCACACGCTGAAGCACCGCCTGCTCTGGGCCATTCTCCAAGTTGCCTTGACGTTTGTGCCCAGGGTTTCATCCCCGTTTCCAACCTTCCCACTGAGGGATTTCCTCTTCATTGCTGCCCCTCCACTCTACTGAGAAAAAATGTCTTTCTCCAGGAACTGCTCTCTTTTGGAAGAAGATCCCAAATGCATGAGAGGTCATCTCACCAATCTTGCCTCTCAGGAGCATTCTACCTGTATTTCTTCCAAGATTGATGTTTATAAATGGGTAATCACAGTACAGTTGTGGGGATTTCAAGTCTGTGAGTCAGATGGAAGCTGGAGGCTTCTCCTGACCAGTTTAGCTGCAGAAGCTGATAAGCAGGAAAGAGGAAGGCGATGCAGATGTAGGAAGACCACAGGTAAAAGATGCCAGTCAAAATGATCTGTGTCTGCCAAATGAATCCAAGGTTGGCATTCTACTCAGGGCCCCTGGGATCAGCAGGCTATATACAGGAGATCCACAAACCAGATGCAGGACTCAAACTCAGCAATAAATGGGAGCTAGCTTTCATTCAGTGTTGTTTTATATTAAGAAGATCATATCTAGAATGAATCCATCTAAGGTTCTTATCAAGGCAGTGAGCAGATTAAGGAGGCTTATCCCTCCCCCACAACTATTTGGGTACTTCACAGAAGACAGCATCATGTAGCTCATTACGCTGTTAGATCATATCATGCGTGAATCTTGGTCCACCCACACTGACATAAAATCTAACTATTCTAAATAAAATCCAGTCTAAATAATTTAGATTATATTTCTTTGGGATGAAAACACTGCATTTGATAAATCATTTAAGAAATGTCAGGATGCAAACAAATAAAGACTATTACCCTGTCCACACCATTGAAAAGAGATAGCTGCAAAGCTGAAATCTTATAAGTTCATCACATCTTCCAAGAATATGCAAATGTCCAGAAATAGTTATAAGAGATTAAAGAGTTGCAGGAATTCAATATGTGTGTCAGCATATTTTTAATGACTAAAGATGCAACCCTGTTGAAATCTGTTTTTATTTTTATTAATCAGAAAACTTTCCTGGAAATTATTAAAGCACAAGCTTATCAGTAAGTGTGTTGAAGGTCAAAAGGATTTGCTTAGTTACGGCAAGTTCTAATTTTGTGTATATGTGTCTGGCGTAGGTGAGGGGAACATCTCTCTTTGAAGTTCTATACTAGTTTGAAATGTCCTTAAAGGCTGTAAATAAAAAAGAACAAATATCTGATAAGGAATCAAAATAGATCTTTACTTCCTGGCATGTGGGACCAAGTTCAGGTGACACAGTGGTGAAAATCCTCACTTGCTAATCAAAAGATTGGGGGTTCAAACTCACAAGACAGTCGGTGGAATGAAGATGTGGCAGTCTGCTGCCATAGTGACTTATAGCTTTGGAAACTCTGTCTTTCCCTATAGTGAGAGTATATTTGAGACATTTGGCATTTGAGACAAGGTTAATTAATTATTGAATGACTTTGTGCTGCAAACAGTGTTCAGTCGTGCCTTGGAGTTCCTGTCTGTGCGTCATCCATCCATTTCCAGAGGTCAATTGTTTGTTGTCTTTCCTTTTCATGTCAAAAGTCCCATTATGTAGGATAGAAAAGAATGAAGTGGGGGTGACATCCAACCTCCATTTATTTGCTACACGAGGACAAACAAATATACCCCTCATCGGCTGCCCAAGTCCAATTTATATGAGTTCAAACCTGGCTTCAACCTCCAACTGTCATTACCAATTCTGACACCTACTGGCCCTCCCCTACAGCTCTCGGGTTCGCTGGGTTTTACAATCCACTGCAATGGCCAGATAGCACGCACAGATGATGCCTGTGGTGACAGGTGTTTAAGGGAAGTGTAGAGGTTACAATGCTCAGAACACAGTTGTTTGGTGGGATAGTTCTTTCTCTGTCATATCCATAGGTGGGCCTCTGTCTGACCCTCAGCCTTTTGATCTTTGATGGCCTTGCTGCATCAATGAAGTGCCCAGAGACACCTCATTGCTAGGCTTCCGCCCTAAATCCCTGAGCTTTTCTTGTTCTGTAGTCTGGGGAATCCAACCCCTCTCTCATGTCTCTGATGTTGCTGCTTGTCTGCCACTCTTCTGGCTTCAGGGCTCTCTCCTGTATCAAGGAGGACTAAAGCATGGGGAGCTCAAGGTCTAAATCACCTCATTCCCACCTCATTCTTCTCTCATGCTGAAATCTCTCTCTTAGTGAAATCTCTCATACCTGCTTCTGGGATAGTTCATTTTGTGCTCAGGAGGATAACAATTACAATTAACCTTGAGCACAATCACTCACAGCTGAAACATAGAATCCAATTAGTATCTCCGTCCACAGCGCATGTGTGCACATGCTCGCACATGCAGACACACACACCACACACACATCTTTTTACACAGACCATCAGAAAAACTGAAGTTGGTTTTTGGAGGAAGTGACAAAAACCATGGCTAGAAGAACCCAATGGAGCAATTCACCAAATTGCATGTGAGAAGTACATCCCATGAGGGAAAAGGTGTTGACAAATATTGATTTTGAAAATAGATAGAGCAGTTAATAGTTTCTAGTGATTAGGAATTGTTATATGATGTAGTGATTATTTAAATTCTAGGTATTAGGCAAATTTTATATTATGTAGCAAAAATAATAAGCTATTGGGACAAAAGATACATTGAGACATCATCAGCTTAGTCTCTCGTAATCTGGGTCGAGGTAGCCTCCCCACATGTTGTTCAAGTGTCAATTGTATCCCATCATTTCTTAAGTTGTAAATGGCATACAACTCTTCTGAAGTACTCATTTTTTCCCATCTATGTATTTAGTTATCACCTCCTCTAATCTTTTTACTTCTTTTTCTTTCCAGCCTTGGCAAAACTCTGTCTAGGATAGCATTTTCAGTGTTTTAAGCTTGATTCTACAGGTCACAGAAATTTATAATACTTTGGAAGAATTCTAATGCACTAGAAAGTAGGAGACCGTGATAAGAGAGACAGAGATTATTTCTATGTGACTCTGACCATTCCCTATGAGAACAGATGTTGTCGACACAACTGGACAACTCAGAATAACCCCACAGGATAGAGTTTAACTGCCCCTATGTGTTCCTGATACCAGGAGCAGGAAGCCCCTTCTATTTCTCTTGGGGAGCAGTTGGTGATTTCACATTGCTAACCTTGTAGTTAAGGGCCCAGAGTATAACCTGCTAGGCCACTGGGACACCTTTGTTTTGCTCATTGGGAAATGTGAGAAGTAACTTCTTTAAGCACAGCTCTTCCCACCTAGGACGAGGTGGGGTGATAGCATTCAAATGAATCTGTGTCCATCTTGCTCAATTTGTGGTACTGATTTGTATCTGTAGATTTGAACCCTTCTTCTGCTGCAAGTCGTAGTTGTTGTTAAATTCCACTGAGTTATTTCCACACCCTAGCAACCCCATGTACCACAGAACTACACATTGTCTGCTCCTGCTCCATTCTCACCATTGTTCCTGAGCCATAGCCCACTATTGCAGTCTCTCTGTCAACCCATCCCATTGAGGTCATTCCTCTTTTTCATCACCTCTCCACTTTACCCAGCATGCTGTCCTCCAAGGACTCATCTCTCCTGACAATGTGTTCAAAGTATGTAAGATAAAATCTTACCATTCTTGCCTCTGAGGAACACTCTGACTGTCCTTCCAAGGCAAAGATTTGCCTCTGGCAGCCCACACTTTCAACATTCCTCACCAGCACCATATTCAAATACATGAATTCTTTTTCAGTCTTCCTTATTCAGTGTCCAAATTTAACAGACATGTGAGGCAATGGATAATGACATGGTTTAGATTAGACTCCCCTTCATCCTCAAAGCAACATCCTTGTTTTTTAGTTCTCTAAAGAGATCTTGTGCAGAAGATTTAGCCAGTGCAATTCACATTTTGAACTCTTGCTACTTCCATGAGTATTGATTGTGGATCTAAATAACAAAAACTTTCAGAGCTTCAACCTTTTCTCCATTTATCATAATGTTACCCATTTGCCCAGTTCTGAGGATTTGGGTCGTCTTCAGATTGAGTTAGTTGTCATCCATATTGACAGCTGCAATCCTTGATCTTCACCTGTAGGTGCTTCAAGTCCTCCTCACTTTCAGCAAGCGAGGTTGTATCATCTGTAGAGCTGCATGTATAGTATGTGATATTAGCATTTGTGAAAATCTGTTTCTAATGTCCAATGGTATTAAAGAGATTACAGATCAAGCAAAACATTTCAGTTTTTAATATGCTCTGCATTTCTCAAAGTGGCATGAGAGTAGAATGGGTGCAGAGTGGGGCATGAGTTAGGTAGTAATAGTGGGATCACAGGGTAATGGGAATACAGTGGTGCATGGGAGCGTCATGTGATACAGTTTCTCTTTGGAAAATTTTTGTTTCCTGATAAATTATACATTAGCCTTTTTAGAAACAAAGGATGCAGGAAGAGCACCCATATATTGGCTAAGGTTTAAAGTGTGAAGAAGTATCTTAACTTCATCAAATTTTAATAGTTTTTTTTTTGTGATTGGCAAGGGTGGAAAAATGATGCTGTTAGAGAAAGTACAGTTAGTATAGATATTGTGGTATTCAGTGTGAGGTGAAGAAATGAAATGAATATTAGATTTGAACAAAATTATCACTACTTTCTTTGAGAAGTAGTCTATTTAGATATGACCACTGATACCAATAAACCAATCATTATATACTCCATTTACAGGGACACTAACATTCAAATGAACTCACTGACATCCATCAAGTTGGACTCATAGGGATCCTATAAGCCAGAGAACTCTCCCTCAGTTTCTGAGACTGCCAATCTTTATCAATGTAAAACAGCTGCATCTATGTGCAGCAGAGTGACTTCTTTTTAAACTGCTGGCCTTGCAATTAGCACAATTCTTAATCCACAATGCCTCCAAAATTCACTGCCATTGGGCTGATGCCAACTCATAATGACCTTATAGGACAGGGTAGAACTACCCCTGTGATTTTTTGAGACTGTAGTTCCTTATGGTAGTACAATACCCAGTCTTTCTTCCAAGGTGGATTCAAACCATTGACCTTTCAGTTAGAAGTCCAAGGAGTAGTCACTCTCTCACCGAGATTCCAACGATGCCATCCGCAGTCAAGTAATTTAATGACATATTAATTGGATACCTCTAAAGCATAAGACCTATCCAAAAGTGTTGAAAAACAAGAATGTCACTTTGAGGATTAAGGTCCACCTGACCCCAGCCACGGTATTTTCCATCATCTCCTATGCAGCTCATGGAAATGACTAAGGAAGACCAAAGAAGAATTGATGCATTTGAGTTATGGTGTTGGCAAAGAATATTGAAAGTATCATGAACTGCCAGAAGGACAAACAAATGTATCTAGGAAGAAGTACAACCAGAATGGTCCTTAGAAGAGAAGATGGCGTGACTTTATCTCATGTATTTTGGGTATGTTATGAATATATTAGTCTGTATAAAAGAACATAATGTTGGGTAAAGTCAGTAAAAAAGAGGAAGCGATCCAATCAGACATACTGACAACGTTGAGCAACAGTGGATACAAACATAAGGACGCTTGTGAAAATAGCCTAGGGTCTGGCAGTGTTGTGTTGTTAACAGGATCACTGTGAGTCAAAACTGACTGACAGGTGCGATCGTTGATACTCACAAGTAGCCTCTCAATTATAAGCACAGACTACATTTTTAAATGGACAATATCCTTTGTTACCACTGATGTTGCTTTAAGTGAAAAGAGGCATATATTAAAGTAACAGATGCTTTCTAATCTGTTCTTTCCACTAGAAATATATTAGGAAAAAGTAAAAGTTTTATGAGTCTTAATTTTAGACCAAACACAGGCTGTTAGCATGTCACAGGGACCTACCTTCATCTGAATTTGCATTAGTCCTTAACGTAGAGGGAGAAGAAAGACTGAAAAAGCCACAGAAATGGAGCGCATACCCAATAAGCATCGCAAAAGAGTGCAAGAAATCCCCTTCCTCACATTTCAATTAGAAACATATACCAGGACATTTGATAGGAGACCAGCCAATCACACTGGTTTAAAATCCAAAATAAAATTCCATGTTGAAAACTTGAGTGGGATGGATAACTTCATCGCCCTAGAGTTTTCCTCCCTTCCAGGGAGGTGTGTTTCTTACTCAGCAAGGAACTTGAGATAGGACAGGGGAAAGTAATGAAGCCAAAGAACTCCCCAATTGTTTTTGCCACTTTAATGACTGCCAGGCACTCCTCCTCCTCCTCCAAGAATGTTCAGCTTACAGCCAAGCAGTAATTTATTTGTCACACAGAAAGTAAATATTTACTGTAGCTTTACCAACCAGAAGAGATTGGCCCTTCTTTGGCGAGCTGTTTACTAAACTGTGGGTGATATTGACTGGGCTCATTTGGGAGATAATACTTTCATTGTGGTGGAGGTGTTCAGAAAACTCTACCAAGGTTTAGTCGGAAGTGTAGCCTCCTGGATTTTTTTTATTTTAGTTTGTTTCCCCATTTAGGATATTTTGGTACTTTCTTTTCCAGGAAGTTTTGCATTCATATGATTGCATTTCGTGTGTCAAATTTATTCTCACTTTAACATTCAAATAGAAGTTGACGCAAACTAGTGTTCCCTGTCTCAACCTTCCAGCACTTAACTGGCCGTCTATTCTTAAGGTTAGATGAGAGGGAAAATAAAACCTCCCTGGTGGGATGATTACAGTTTATGGGTTGGAGAGCCCTGGTAGCAAAATGAGCTTCTCATTTTAGCTTCTAGCTGCAATGCCAGGAGTTCAAACACACCTGTAGATCTAAGAGGAAAGGAGGAAGCTCTCTGTGCCTGTAAATATGTAAGTCTCAGAAACCCAAAGGGGCAGTTTTACCTTGTCCTATAGAATCACGACGACTCAGAATGCACTCAATGAGTTTTGAGTGAGAGTCATGGACTTCCCTTATGGTAAAATGATCTGCTTGGGCCAAGTTTATGTTTTGAAAGGACCATGTCAGTCTCCTGGAACCCTGGTGGTGTAGTGGTTACTCGTTGGCCTCGTAATTTCAAGATCAGCAGTTCAAAACCAATATTCAAATCCAGCTCCTTGGGAGAAAAAAATGAGGCTTTCTACTTCAATAACTATACAGTCTTAGAAATCTTCAGGGTCAGTTCTACCGTGTGTGCTCGAGAAACAAATTGACTAGCGAAACAAATTCATTGACATTCCTATATGTATGTGTATGAGAGAACTTTCTATCAAAAAGAAATTGGACAGAATTCCTCTTCAGACCATGCAGCACATGTAGGGATACTGAATACAGGAAGATCACAAACCCGTGGGTGGAGTGTCCTAACTCTTAAAAGCCATGCAGATTTTCAACAGAGGGTTGTATCAAAATAAACCAGTCCCAAATCAAATCAAACTCACTGTCCTGCACTTGTAGTCCTACAGCACAGGGGAGAACTGGTAGACTCGTTCTTTCCAGGAGTGGAAATCCTCATCTTCCCCCGCCCCCATATGGTGGCTGGCAGTTTCCAACTGCTAACCTTGAAGTGAACATTGTAGAAAGAAATACATGAGTCCACCTGAGAGCTAGTTCAAAGCCCCAATTTCATCCTTCTGTCTCATATCCCAATTAAAATAGAAATATTTGCTCAAAAACCAGTGATTTTCTGGCACACTTTAAGAATAATTGCTGAACATGTAACTAAGTTAAACAAAGCCCAAGCACTCTGCCATAGTCTATTCTGATTCATGATGACCTATAGGACAGAATGGAACTACTCTGTAGGGGGTCAAAGACTGTCAGTCTTTACAGTGGCAGATAGACTTGCCTTTCTCTTGGAGAATGCTTATGGTTTTGAACCAGCAACTTAGCAGTTAGCAACCCAGTGCCTAATCCACAGCACTGCCAGGGTTCTTAATGATATCATGGCCTTGGGAAATAGTTCTCCTGATTTATTTAAACATCAAGATCACTTTCTATATGTGCATATTAAATTAAAAAACTTTATGTACTCCCGTGTTCCACCTTAGAGAGCCCTATTACACAGTGGGTGCGACTTGGACTATGATCCACAAAGCCAGCAGTTCAAAACTACCAGCTGCTTCTAGGGAGGAAGATGGGGCTTCCGACTCCCATACAGAGTTAGTCTTGAAAATCACAGGGCGGTTTGTTCTACCCTGTCCTATAGGGTAGCTCTGAATTTACAGTGACCCAGTGGTAGTGAATTCAATCTGTTTTTGATATTCCATGCTGCAAAAGAAAGCACGATCAAAGTTTTGCATTTTGGTTTGTGTGTTTTTTCATCATTAACTGTATGTTTTGATCTTTGATTTAAAACCTCAAATGCTTATGACATTTGCTGGAGCTGTGGCTGTAGCAAGAGTGTGAGTTTGCATTAGTTTGATTGTACAGGAGTTGGATCACCACAGTTTAAAGCAGAACTTTTCATTTTTCATCCTTATGGAAAACCTACAGCTTATCCTAGGACTCATATTGTATAGCGACATCACTTGAGACTGTTATTTCCAGGATGAAATGCTACTGGATAACTTAGTTTAATGGGTGTACCCAATATCTTGAGTTAATTATACATAATGAAATCCTGAAAATTTTCCACTCGTTAGTAATAGGCAGCTTAAAAGCCTGATGTGAACCAGCAGGATTCCAATCTGCTTATGTTTGAAAGGATTTAAAGTACAAAAATCAAAGCGCTACATGAAAATTTCTCAGAAGTTTTTTTTTAGTTAAAGTATGCATTTGTAAACTGTCCACAGATTCTGGTCGATTGGTCTCCAATGGACATTCATTGCAATGGAGTGTTTCTGACCCATACTGGACAGATTAGGCCTGCCCCGTGTGGTTTCCAATGGGAGTAGGTAGTCTCCTCTTTCTTCTGAGGAGTGGTTGATTGTTTTGAACTTCTGGCCTTGTGGTTTGCATCCCAATAAGTAGCCTACTATGCCACCAGGGCTCCTGAGATGGACATGGTGATTCTGTGTAAATGCTCCCCAGTTTGTGTATATGGGGATGTGGACATAAAATGATGTAGTGAGGGCACCAAATGCCTTAAAGCATAGTGCATGGAGCACAGATCACTTAAGTGATCAAAAATACCTTCCCTTAGTCACACATGTTAGGGATTCTTTACATATATTCCTTTCTTGCAATTTCATAGCACAGATTTTAATCTTAAAGGCTCTGAGGAGTGCTACAGGAAAGGAACTGGGTTAATTTGGTTTAACATGTACCTTCTCAGATTTATGTATGATCTGCAACTTCTCAGATAAATAAATAGATCACGTGGCATCTGTTACTAGACCATGAAATCAATTTTTTTCTCGTGTGACCCTTAAGAAATGCTATTAAGTGAAATGAATCATTTAAGGTAAAACTGATGGACTGCTCTGTAAACCATACCCCAATTCAGGATTAAAATGTTGGTCTTTAAACAAGAGTAAAGGGAAAGAGCGGTTGGTGTGGAAGATGAAAAAGATAACAATGTACTGTCTATCTGGGGGCTATGAAGGAGGATGGGGGGGAGGAGAGCTCAATAGAAAGTAAATGTCTAGAAAAGAATGAGGGCAACATATGTACAAATATGCCTGATTCAATTGATGTATGGATTGTGATAAGAGTTGTATGAGACCCAATCAATTTTAAAAAAGAAATGAAAATACATATCCAGTGGCTCACTGTCCTTTAAATTGTTTATTAAATTGTGAAATAACTGAACTTTCAATGTTTAATTTGAGGACATTGCAAATAATATTCTAATTATCCCATTGATGTAAAAGATGATTCAAAGTCTGCTTCTTTTTTTTTTTTTTAGGCATCACTGCCCTCAGGTGGTGGGAGTAGGAGGCCCAGCCTTTGCTTCGGCTTCTAACAAATAAACTTATGCAAAGAAAGCAGAAAAAAATTGATCTTTAAAAAATGATATTTGACAAATTTAAAGTGTTATTTACATTAATGCTGTTTTTAATGCCCCTTTCATGCAATCCCTTTGACAATATCTAAATTTCAAAGCTATTGAGAATTATTTTTTCCTATAGACCTATGAGTGTAATGCCCATGGGCTAACATGATATCACACTGTGCCATGTCAGGGAGTCACATAATTTCAGTATAATTTTATTTTCTCCCTGTGTGAAGCTATCAAGAAGAAAATGCTCAAAATGCCAAATTAATGGGTTTATTTTAGTTGTTTTGGTAACAATAGTCTGAAAAACTAATGGCCCTGTGAAACAACACTGCTGACATATTCTGTGCACCATCTTAGTAAATCTCTGCTCAGTTGAAGTTTGCAAGTCAGTGAAGTTGATGGGTGAGTGGTCATTTTCCACATCACTAGAGTTTTAGAACAGACTTGTAGGAAAACAAAATCAAAATGGTCAGGCAACATGGTGTTCATTTGTGCTTGGGATCTGGTCTAGACACACCGACAGCTACCCAAGGCTGAAGCAACAAGAGTCCAAGCCAGTTTCAGTTATCATCTAATCAAATCATGGAGACCCAAGTGCATCAGAGTAGAACTAGGCTGTTGAATTCCCAGTCACGGGTTTTCTTTTAAGAAGTGAATCACAAAAAAAAAAAAAAAGCCAACAACAAGTGAATCATAGGAACTTTTTTTTTAGATGGTCCCAAGTGGACTAAAAGCTTCAGACTTTTGCTTAGCCAGCCAACTGTGTTCAACAGTTTGCTCCACGAAGGGGCTCCAAAAGACTGATAGTTGCTTATCCCAAACTAGAATTATCAGGGGCAGACACTCAGGTTGTATTTCATATGTTCAGAGAGATCTGAATGGTTATTTAAGGTGCTTCCTCTTTCTACAAGGAAATACATTAGCATTCCGGAGTGGCAGCAGAGGGAGGGTCACAATTTTGAGAAATAACACAATCCCATTGCATTAGAGATTTCTTCAGTGGGGACTCAAAGAATTATTTTGATCAACCTGGTGTTGCTGTCAGTTTACGCATTGGGGTTCTGGCTGCAAGGTCAGTAGTTCAAACCCCCGACCAACTGATCCACAAGAGCAAGGTACTTTCTATTTGCTCAAGTAGGCTGTATCACCTCAGAAATCTTATACAGGGTCACTTTGAACAAGAATTGGCTTGATGGTAGTGGATTTTTAAAAAATTATCTTTAGAGAGGAAAGCTTTAAGAGCATATATTTGATTGTCTAAAACAAAAGAAGTTTAACTCTGAGCCTGTAATATGTGAAAGTAATTTAACACATGCAGGATGCATCACTTCTGTAATCTTTTTGTGACCAAAGCATTTTATACTTGGAATTTTTTGTTGATCGGGTGTGTTTTCAGTAATGAAAAGGCTGCTCAAATCAAGGAAGGATTTTTTTTGAGGTAGTGTGCATTAATTTAGTATTAGATAGGACACATACCATATATATTAGAGTGTAATTTGAACTGAATATCACAAGGCACTGAATTTTCCCACAAAACTACATTAAAAATGTGCTGAAAAAAACTCAGCTTATACCCAAATATATACAGTATATCTCAAGTAGACTGCTGGTAGGATTGGACACACACTGTGGTAAAGTTGGAGGTCAACAGATATTCCATCCCATAATGTTGTTTCATCAACACTACAGATAGTTCCCTCCAAAATGGTATTAAGATCACAGATTTTGGGGGAAAAAATTGCATTACCAAAGGGAAACTGTGGCTAGAAAGACTGGATTAAGTAATTGTCTACATCGCATGCAAAGCGAAGAGCCCTGGTGGCATGATGATTACTCCTTAGGCTGAAGTCCACAAGATCACCAGTTCAAGACTCCCAACTGCTCCTCAGGAGAAAGAAGGGGCTTCCTACTCCTACGAACAGTTACAATCATGGAAACTCACGGGCAGCCCTGCCATCGCGTCCTGTCAGGTCTCTGGGATGAGGCCTCAACTTGAGGTGGGGAGAGTGAATTCAGGCTCTGAACCTGTTGCTGTGCCTTACCTCTGAAGACATACAGAGAATGTGAATGCCAGACTGTCTGAAGCAGCCTATATTTTGAGGAAGCAAATTAAAAAGAAAGCTTTGCTGGTGTGGTTTCCAGTATGTAGCTGACCCGGCATTGTGTACCTGGGTTGCAGGTCACGTTTGGCTGCCCTTGGCTGGACTCAGGGTGCTGATTACTGCACTGAGCATGTGTTGGGGAGGAGCTGGAGCAAGCCATCAGCTCGCTCTATCCTGGCTTTAAGGTCACGGCTCGACTGCAGTTAACCTGGTGTTGTCACCCAAAGACATGGTGTAGTCAAGGAACTCCACTACATGCAGGAGCTTTGTAATAAAGAAAGCATAGGCAGGCATACTTTTAACCTTCGCACTCTCTGCCTCCCCCCACCCCCCAAAGTTTGTGAAAAACCATGAAAATGGTTCAGGATGATAGCAACCACAGGTACTAGTACACAAGGTACAATGAAAAATTTCTAGCATAATTATAGTGCCCATCATGTATGAAAGAAGCAGTTTCTACAACTCTGCTATAGTTTCCTAGTGGCAAATAAAGGATGGTGATCATGCCGTGTAACTCACTCAACAGAAATGGAGATTTGGCACAATGAGGTTGAAAATATTTGAGTGAAGGAGACAGGGTGAACACCGGTCCTCTGGTCAGCTGCATTGAAGACAACAGAAATAACCAAAAAGTCAGTAACAGATAACCTATCTTTATTTCAACTGTACTCGTATGCTCATCACGAATTTCTTAGTGTTAATTTTTTCTTCAAAATATTTTATTGAAATATTATTTCATTTGGATACTATTTATTGCTTCTTTACTCTACTGAATTTTTTTCTACTGAATTTGACCCTGCAAGTTAATATACACCAAAAAAGCAAATAAACCAAAGGAAACAGAAATAAAAGCGACCATGCCGACTATACACTTTATCTGGAAAAGGATAGATTCATAAGTTTCACCATCACTAACTTTTGAGATTTTCTAAGGCATAATAGTGGACATCATAGTTAGCTGACAGGAGGCATGATGGCTACTTGTTAGGTTGCCAACTGAAAAGAAAGCAGTTCAAAACCACCAGCTGCTTCTGGAGAGAAAGATAAGGTTGTCTACTTCTGCAAAGAGTTACAGTATCAGAGACCAAAGGAGCAGTTCTACCAGTCAGGAAGGCTGCTGTGGGTTGAAATGAACTGGATGGCCATGAAGCTACTTCAACAAGAGTCCACCCCCGAAGCAGATAGATTCCTTTCCCCAGCTACATTGCGATTTAGGTACATAATCACTTGATTATTTCTATTTTAAATAAGGAAGAAGGGTAATGTTCTGGCAAGAGGGCTGGTTGAAGTTAGCTGCTGTTGAGTTGACACTGACACTTAGTGACCCTGTCATGGAGACTGACTGTGCAAGCAAATGGTGGATTCTCTCCTTTTGCATTCTAGGAACAAAATGCATAGGTGGTTAAGCTGACTTGCTTGGAATTTTGCTTCCCCAGATATCTAGCTTGAGCACAAGAAATCAGCCACGAGTGAAGTCGGAGCTTCTATCTCGGATTCTTCGATTGCTGTTTTCCTTGGTGTTAGTATCTTTCTACATTCCAAGGAAAAGGAAAAGTTTCTTTTGGTCAACTCAGCATTTGGTATTCTTCCTGCTGCCAAGTTAAAATGGAAAGCACATTTATTTGATTTAACTTTTTATCTGTACAATTTATAGTATTAAGTAAAAATTAAAATATGAATAATTTACAAAAACTAAGTAAATATATCCAGATTTTGATTAAAAGAATGATTGTCTTGATCATCGCCATTGAAGAATATAGAAATCATCATGAACTGTCAAAAGAAATAACAGAGCTGTCTGTCTTGGAAGAAGTACAGCCAGAATGCTCTTTAGAGGCCATGATGGCGGGACGTTATCTCACATCCTTTGGGCATATTATCAGGAGAGACCAGTCCTTATAAATGGACATTATTTTTGCTAAAGTAGAGGGGCTGTGTAAAAGAGGAAGGCCTTTGAGGAGATGGATTACTGCGAGGGCTGCCTTTCTGGAATCAGTTCTAAGAAACCTAGTGAGGATAGATAGCACAGGACTGGGCACAGGGCCACTGTGAGGGGCACATGACTGGCAGCGCCTAACAACAAAAACACTGTGATATTTAATAAGGTAAAGATGTCTTTACTTCATTTTCCAAATTGGCTTCCTAGGTTACTTCCTAGGAAACATTTTTCTTTTTTCTATGATATCACCTCTGTTTTTACTCCATCTGATTCATGACTATTAAATGTGTGCTTGTGCAAGTTTTCATGTATGTTTATATGTGTCTGTGTTTGTGTGTTTCTAAGTGTCTGTCTATGAAGGGGTTGTATAAGAAAAATCTAAAGAAAATTATAGAGAAGTAAACATAATGATACTCACTGTACATTTCATCTTTAAAAATATATATAAATTTCTAAATGTCATCATTACTAGCTTTTGAGATTTCTATCGAGCATAATATTGTTCATTATAGGTACGTGCCAGGAGCTATGAGGACAAAGTTGGTATTTGTTGTGCTGCTAACTGCAAGGCCTCCGGTTAGCTTCTTTTCTTTATACAACATATCTCTGGTCTTACTGAGATTAGCAATGGAGGTTCATGAGATTGTTTCTCCCCACTCCTCTTCCCCCCACACTAAATAGCACACTGCTATTGGACAGGAATTGAGCCTCCATCATCTTTTATTCCCGATTCTTAAGTAAATCGGTTCCTATGATATAGCATTGCTCACGATGAATTGTTGCAAAAATGGTACCTTATTGTTTCTTCTCTATCTCGGGCATACTCTAATAATTCCGGAGCTTATAATGTACAGAAGGAGCTAAGGAAGGCACAGGGAAATAGGACAATGGAGAAGGTTCCTGAGGGAGGTAAGGTTCTGACGCAGAGCTGGAAGATGTGTCTTAGAAGAAGTACAGCCAGAATGCGCCTCAGAAGTGATGATGGCAAGACATTCTGTCACATCCTTCAGGCATGTCAGTCCAGAGCAGATGGAAATCAACCACCTCAGAAGCACGGCAGAAACGCTGAGCCAGACCACCACATGGGCCTTGGTGCTGAGTCCCACATGAGCTAAGGTTCTTCTCCTCACCTGCAGCCTTACCTCAACTTTAGAGCATTCATCAACCCTTGATTCAAGTTAGCCAAAACATGCTCCCTGACTGCATGAGTCAACTTGATTTCTTTTGTGCTTCATAACTGATAGCTTATGTTTTGTATCACACATTTTTACAGCTGATTTTATTTTGTTTGTGTCCTCTATAATTTTCCTCAGTTCTTTGTCTCCTTAACAAGATCAAAGATTTGTAGTTGACTCTCTAGAGGGTCGTCCTTATGTGTTCACAGAAACTTGCCAGGCTCAGGTATACATAAATTTAAATAGGTATAGTACCAAACTGATTGTGAGTCTGCTTCTGTTGGCCCTTTACACTGAAGATGTGAGGTGGATGGGCTTTTAGCAATGTTGTGCTTTTAAAGTGCTTTTTCAGTGATGTGCCACTGATAAAACTGGAACTATCAATCAGAACACTACTTGAAAAATATGACGTTGCTCAACTGCATAAGTTAAAGGACATTTCTAGAAAAAGGGTTAGTTACAAAGTTGTGGAGGGGATATAGAGGTGTCACAACTTGTAAGTAATGCATGAAGTATAGGGGCATCACAGGGAAGCACGGGAATTACCTGAAACTAATAATGTTGAGGAAAAAGCTACTGGGTTTAAGCCTGAAGAAAAATTACAGAGAATTCTTGATAGATCTTTGACAGAAAGTGTCTGTAGAGACGTTTTGAGAGGGAGGTCATAATTTTTAGTCCAGGTACATAGCTTTGGATTCAAAGCCACCCTCTAGCTAGGGAACCAAGAACTGCAAACCCTGGACATATGCTTCTTTCTTTCTATCTTCTATCATGGTTTTGATGGCCAAACCAAGCAGTAAGTCAGAGGGAGGGCATCTAGTTGATGTCATTAATGTGAGGAGAGTTAGTTAGAAAAGTGAAAAAAGTGTATTTTGGAGGGGCACATTAAAGATAGCTGGCATAGTCCCTCTTACAGAACACCTGTCCTGAGATTTAAATGTTTGTACTGTTAGGGCATGTTGGGGTTTGGTTTTTGATATAGATATTGTGGACTTTGGTGGGTTGGTTTGTGGTTGGTTGAGCATGTATGTTTGAATCTAGTTAGTTACATGCCACTATGATGTCATTCTGCTCAAAGTATAAGGAAATTCCAGAATATGCTTTACCAGAGATAGGTGCAAAGTGATATAAAACAGGGATGAGAGGAACCAGCTTTACTTGGATAATATCTATAACAATCATAGGATGGAAGAAGGAAGGGAAATCTGTACAGTGAGAAGTACATCAACAAAATATACTGAGGCAGTGTAACATGTCTCTAAAGGAACCAAAACTAACAGAAAAAAGAGATTTTGGCTTTAGTGTCAGAAAAAAAATCTATGATAATCCCAACTCTGCAATTTATTAGCTATGTTGAAGAATGAAATATACACCTTGATTTTATAAATCGCACAATGTATAGAGAGATCGCTACCTTTTTAGTTATATGAGGATTCATAACAATGTATATACGGTAGTGAATGGATCCACTACACTGAGAGGCTGGGTGTCTTAAATTCTGACTGTAGGGTCATTCATCGGTTTTTAAAAGGAACAAAGAAACAAATGATCAACAGACCGGGAGTATCTATATTTGTACCCAGTGTAAAGAATGGTTACCCAATAGAATATTCAGTTGTATGACACTGTCGCAGATAGCATAGCACATGCAAATAGAATTTTGTGAATGATCATTCAGCTATGGTTACAGATTATCAACCTCTAGAGGACCAGCTGGATTCAGCAGAGGATCTGAAGCATTGTTGATAGCAGATGAATCTTGGCTGAAAAAAGAGAATGCAATAATGGTGTTTTCTTGTATTTTACTAATTATGCAAAGGCATTTGAGCATGTGGATTATAAGGTAATTTTGGAAAGAATTGGAATTGCAGAATACTTACATGTGTCTATGCAGAAACAGTACATGGATCAAAAGGCAGATGTGATACCAGAACAAGGGGATACTACATGGTTTAAAAATCAAGAAAAGTATCTGTCAGTATTGTATCTTATCCCCATACATATTTAATCCATATGCTAAACAATCAGAACAGCTGGAATATATGAAGAAGAATGTGACATCCAAATTGAAGGAAGACTTATTCACAACCTGAGAGATACAGATTATACCTCGCTTGCTGAAAGTGAAGAGGACTTGAAGCACTTGTGGATAAAGATCAAAAGTTGCAGGTCTCAGTATGAATTACAGTTCATGATAGAGAAGACTCAAGTCTAGGTAACATCATGATAAATGGAGAATGAAGTTGTCAAGGATTTGGTGTTGTTTGAATCCACAATCAAGACATAGAAGCAGCAGTCAAGAGATCAAATCATGCATTTCATGGGTAAATATGTTTCAGAACACATCTTTGAAGTATTGAAAAGAAATGATGTTCCTTTTAAGACTAAATTGCCCTTGACCCAACTCAGGGTATTTTCAACTGGCTCCGATGCATTTGAAAGTTGATACATCAAATAGGAAAGGTTGACAAAGAACTCATGTAGATGAATTATGAAGATGATGAAGGTTATTGAAAGTACCATGAACTCCCCAAAGAACTGACAGTCTATCTTAGAAGAACACTCCATAAAGACAAGGATGGTGAGACTACTTCTCATGAACTTTGAACATGTTCTCAGGCGAGATTAGTCTCTGAAGATGGACATCACACTTGGTAAATTACAGAAGCAGCCAAAAGGAGGAAGACCCTAGACAAAATGGATTGATACAGTGACTGCACAATGGACCCAGACATAAGAACACTTGGGAACCTGGTATAAGATCAGGCAGCATTCCATTCTGTTGTACATTGGATGGCGATGAGTTGGTATCAACTGCAGGGCACCTAACAACAATGACTCTATGACCTGCTATGTTGTTTTCTAAATCATTCCCCCGATCTTTGTTCACTTCCAGCTTTTTATTATGTTGTAAATAAATGTTTCCCAAAGGATACAATACCACCCCCTGGGGGTTCTGTGGAGTGATCCAGTTGTACAAAGCAGATACCTTCACTTTATCTTGGAGTGTGAGTTATAAAACAAAAGCTTTTAATTGCCAAGGGGGTGCTAAGCAATTTTTTTTCCTGAAAAGTGGTGGTAGGCAAAACAAATTTAAACCCTCCAGAGTTCTTTCCTCCATGGGTTTCATTGAACTTTACCTTTTTCCTTGTGTGAAAAATGGGTGTCCAATCAGTAAATACTGTACATGACTGGAACTCTAAAATTGTTTCTATTTATTCAATAAATATCTTTGAAAAAACTATTAAAGCTACGAAATAGCTTTGGATGGATGACAGCGAGTCTCTCTCCTCCCTGCCCCCTACCTCAAATATCTGATGTGGAAGTTAAAGCTTTAAAGCACTTGCTTCCATCAAATCTTTTGAGCAGAGTCAGCTTTTTCCATTATCTAAAGTTTTGAGTTTGCTAACCTTGAGGTGTTTAGGTACTCCTCTGAAGAGAAACCCAGTAACCTTGATTTAATCTTGCTTTCAGTTACAAGGCATTCCTCTTCAGTAAATATTTGTTTTTCATATAGCTTTTGCTTTCTCTTAGTGTGCGTATGTGTTTCTTTTGCACTCTTACTCTCCCTTCCCCTTAAATACGATCAGGAAATATAACAAATGCCAATTATTTCTGTATTAAATTTCCATAGTCATATCTAAAAAGTACTTTATAACTTTTCAATGTGGACTACTTAAGAATTGGACTTTTGGTTTAATGATATCCTCCTGAATCTCCTGGCCAGTATTCAGAGTATACTGGATTTAAGTAGCTCATTATAAATGAATCTGACAATCCCCCAAATATCAAGTTGATTCGGACAATTTGACTCTTTAGGATAGAGTAGAATTGTTCCTAAGGATTTTCAAGGTTGTAAAACCTTACGGAAGCAGGATATCTCATTTTCCTCCTACAGAGCAGTTGGTGGGTTCAAAGTCCAAGTGTCTGGTTAGCAGCCCAGTGTGAAGTCCAGCATATGCCAGGGCTCTTTTGACCCCAGCAGAATGGCCCTAAACTGCACCTGGTTTACTGCCTTTTTTTTGGTTTTTGGTTTGTTTTTTTTTTTTGGTTTGTTGACTACTAATACTACTGTTTACACCTAAAAGTGATCATTAAATATTAATTCATGATGGTACAATGGCCGAATTGACCTGTGAATTTCAGTTGATTAAACTTATGACTTGCACAGCATCAGTCTATCAGGGGGCAAGATCAAATTTTAATTTACTGCACATGTCTAGGAAGTTGGAGTACGTGAGGAATTCAATAGAGCAGATAGTTGCACTGGATAGGAAAGATAATATATATCAATAAATTATTACAACGTGGAAGATTGGAGAGTTTTTCTATTTTTTTTTTTTGGGGGGGGGCATCACTGCTCTCCGGTGGTGGGAATAGGAGGCCCAGCCCCACTGCTGGAATTGAACCTCCATCCCAGTGGGCCGCAGTCCCACGCACAACCACTACGCCACCGGGGCTCAGCCAGAGAGTTTTTTCTAGGGATTTTTCCTGACCTTTTTTTTTTTTTCTTTGTCATTTTAAGAACTTTCCATTTGGGTTCATTTACTTAAAGATTACATAGAAGCTGCATGGCACTATTTAATTATATTTGTTGCTGTGTGAGTGATTATGAGAATTTTGAGCAACTTGTCCTGAATGAAATTTCTGTTAATTTGCTAAGTACAGATACTGGTCTTTAAGGTTTGGGGAAATTGTTGCAGATTATGTAGAGGTGGAAAGGAGTTTCTGAAACATTTTAAGATGATTTAAAACTATGATTTATTTTGGTGCTTATTTTTTATGCACGACTTTTAAAATACAAACTCTTTATATATCTAGTTGCCTGTAAATAGCCATTGAGGGTCACACCTCAAAGACAGAATTTTAGGTTTCATTTATCTACTTAATTTTACCTAAAATTATGACATTCTCTTTTTTAAAACTCATGAAAATCTATTTACAGTAATTCTTACCTCATTTGCCAGACTCTAAATTGAAGTAAAAAGAAAGGAGTTTAGCCTCTTGTTAAGATAAATTTGTTATATTTTTGTGCATGAAAACAAATTTATAATGATTGATAGTCTCTTCCTTTTATTTTAAATGATCCTCATAAGCCTATATTGAGGTAAACCCTCATCAGAACCACTTGAATTTAAATTAATATGGTATTAATTAAAGATAATTAATCCTAACATCTTCTGAGCCTTCAATTTCCATCATAATTTTAATTATATTTATAGTTACAGCAAGTTATAATTAAAACAATACCTTAACTTTATGTAAATTTCAGATTACTTATGAATTTGACAAATTAGATTTTTAAGTAGCTATTGTTTATGCACTAATTGAAATCATTGCATTATTTTAAATCATTGTAATATATTTCTCTCATTACCCAAGACAGACCCAAGAAGCTATAAAAGCTTTCCCACACATGTAATAAGTGCTCACTGATTTTTACAAACTTGGATTTAATAAATAGTTTTCTCTTAGGCATTAAAAATTTAATTTTACTTTCATTAAAGTGATTTTACATATACTTGATGTAAAATAACCCTCCACTTACCAATGTTATAGGAACTGTGAAATGTTAATAAACTGACCTACTAGAAGTAGTGAAAATTTGAAGGGAAATACAACTATATATTTTCCAAAGATATATGAAGGCCTGAATTAGGAAGTTTTGCTTATAGTGACAAATATTTTATGAAATCAAACAAATGACCCATATTAGTACCAGTGAATTACATTAGTATATTCACATAGCTTATTAAAATATTGTTTCTATATATGTTCATGTCAGCAATATTATTATAAAAATAGAAAAGCCTACTCAGTTCTTGTGAGGATGGTCTGTCTGCCTGTCTAGCTAGTAATTTTTTATTTTTTTGGCAACCGTTGTGTCTTGGGGTAGAGCTGTATTTTGCAGATTTGTATGGGTTGTGGACATCTCAAAGTGGAAGAACAGATCTTTTTTCTAAGGAACCTTGGAGCCAATACTGTGCCGCCCAGAGGTTCCTCTGGTAGTGGTGATTCAAAATTCGTACATAATGGCTTAGATTTAAAAGCAGATAAAATTACAACATTTTAGGAATTGTTTATCTATAATCAGTATGAGCATGCCTTGTGGCTTTCTGGCTCTGCTACTTTTCTAGCATCCTAAAATTATTTTAATATGGATAAATCAACTGGGGGAGAGCTCCTGAACTTCAGACATAGATAGAAAAATGAACAGAATGAAATTCCCCACATCCTTTGAGGAACTAACATGTTTGACAAAAATCTACTTATAGATTTAATTTATAATGTATCATGAAAATATTATGATATAATATTATTTAGAAAATGTTCCCAAATATACTTAATAGTTAAAATTATAATAGCAATGGTTTTTTTTTCCGGTATTAGGCTTTTGACTCTTTGTACAAATTCTTTGTGCTTAATGCAGCTATGTGCTTTTACTTAAATGTTAAATTTGCAGACTCTCAAAAAAAAGTTTTACATTCTGTTCTTCCAAACATACACACTTAAGCTCAGGAAATCCATGTGTAAACTGTGGGGGGACAAACTGTGATGAATGCTATGTTTTTTCAATGTAAATTAAATTTAGTAACTTAGAGTAATAAAATTCTACATACATTTTAAGAATTTTTTGCTAATTTTGTACAATATAATGATTAGCAGCTGTGATGCCTTGAGTAGAATAATCTTTCCCACATGGCCTCCCTCAGGAACCCTTGATAAGTTATAGATTATCATTTTCATATCTTACATCATCCTGCATCAAGCCTCATCCACTTTTCTGTTATTCTTCCCCTTGGCCTGGGGGTTCTAGTTGATCCTTGTGACAGATTCCGCCTTACTCTCTCACCCTCCCCTAAACCTCCTGGTATTTCTACTCTCCTTATTGGCTCTAAGGGGTTAATCTATCCTGGATTCCTTGTGTTGGGAACTCTTATCTGTAGCAGGGTACATGCTCTGGTCGAATCCAATTTGTGAAGTAGAATTGAGGTCATGATAGTGGGGGGAAGGAAGCACCAGATAGCTAGAGAAAAGAGTGTTTCGTCAGTGCTATACTGCACCCTGACTCTGTGACTTATCTGTGAGGAGATTTCCAATTTTCCACAAATGGGCATTGGGTCTCCCGTCTATGCTGCACCTCCATTCACATTAAGTATGATTTTGTTTTGGGTCTTAGATACCTGATATCTGATCCCATCAACACCTCATGATCACACAGGCTGCTGTGCTTCTTCCATGTGGACTTTGTTGCTTCTACGTTAGATGGCCACTTGTTTATCTTCAAGCCTTTAAGACCCCAGATGATATATATTTTCAATAGCCAGGCGCCATCAGTTTTCTTCATCACATTTTCTTGCGCCTCCATTTTGTCTTCAGTGATCGTGTTGGGAAGGTGAGCATCACAGAATGCCAGATTGTTAGAACAAACTGTTCTTGTGTTGATGGGTTGAGGGAGTAGTTGAGTCAATCTCCAAACTTAATTCTTAACATATAGATTTCCTTCTCATTATATATATGTGTATATGTATGTACACACATATATTTATATGTGTACATGCCTGTTTTTAGACTTCTATCAATATTCTTTGCCTGCTGGTTCTTTCCTCTATTTCCTTTTACTTTCCTCTTGT
>PVJH01012614.1:0-63631 GCA_004026705.1 Nesogale talazaci | reverse complement strand
AGGAGATTCCAAAGGCTATGAGGCGCTCAGACACCTGCCCCAACTGCACTGCCCGCTTCTAACGAGCAGGGTCCCTGAAACAAGGGGTGCTGTGGGAAAAGAAGCATGCTATTGTATTGTTAGGTAGCAAGAAGGTGGGGGGGGCACGCTTCAAATTTAGGCCCTTGAGCCAGGGAGACAGTCCACCTGGGTGGGCCTAAGCCAGGCCAGGTGGGCTTAATTCAGCAAATGGGATCAACAGTACTGTCCACTACACCTCTCAGCCAACGGCCCTAAAGGCAAGAAGCAGGAGACCATTGCCCTCTTTCCCTTCGCCTGCTTCTCCGCTTTGTGCTCAGTCTTGCCAGGGTGTCTGTCTGTCTATCTCCTCACCACGTGTGGGTGTACAGTCCCACAAGGGTGCCCGTGTTCGTGACTATAAAACCTGAAACTTTTTCTATCCACTTGGATCACAAACCAGGCTTCAGCATGAATTCTTTGGTATGCGAAGCCAAGAACTGCAGTATTTCCCACCTGGGAAACCTAACAGTGCCTTCACCTTAGGACACATCCCACACACTGGTGGCTGTGGAGGGGGGAGGGGGCGGGGAGAAGTGCCCTCAAGGGGCAGCAGTGGCTGTGATGCTTCCCGGGCTGAGCGTCTGCATGCGTTGAGAGCAGGAGCCGGCACCTCACAGTCCAGTCAAGGAAACTTGCTGAATTCTAATGCCTTGACGTTTGCTGTCTGAGTCTGAGTCGAGGCCCTCCTAAGAGGTAAGCAGAATTCAGATTCTCCTCTCAACACTCAAGGGGGGGAAAAGGACCCCCGAAATTCCATAGAAAAATAACAGGCTGTGCCACGGCTATCAATGTCTGGGGCCGAAAATTCCTGCTGTTCCTTCCCTGTCTTCCTCCCTCACTCTGCGCCTGCCCCTGCCTCTGACCCAGAGGTTGGAGGGTCTCAGAAACACATTGCTCCGTCGCCTCTGAAACAACACTCTAGGTCCCAAACGGATTTCAGTTTGCCAGCTTCCAAATGACATCACCTTCAGCAAGCAATGCAGGCATCTTTCCCCTCCTTGCTCTTGGAACCAACCAGAGAGCCCTAGGGGTTCCACGTTAGCTGCAAGTTTGGTAGTTCAAACCCACCAACCGATCTGAGAGAGAAGGATTTACTTTCTACTCCCAGACAGAGCAACAGACCCACATGAGGCGTTCTCCTCTGTCCTACAGGGTCGCTGTGAGTCAGAACAGACTCACTGGCAGTGAGTTTGAGTCTACTGAAGCAGATGGTACTATTGATAAGATCCTGGGGTTATTCTCATGATAGCTAGACCAGGCATTCAGAGCCGCAAGCTGGGGACTGTCTAACCAGAAAGAATCGGCTCAAAGTGCTACAGCCCCCCATGGGATGGTCCTCACCACGGGCTCTGGAGCTCTGAACTGGAGCAGGAGAGCTCCCCGACACGCTGCAGTGCTCGCTTACCACTAAAACGCACCAGCCAACAGGAACCCGGCCCCTCTCCTCTGCTCCCTGACAGGTTCTGGCTCCCTGCTCCCTGGTGAGTTCAAGGCAGAGGCAGGTGAGTTTCTCGTGGCAGTCTGCAAGGACGCCGCCCCCCTGATCATTCAGCCCCATGCCTTGTGGAACAGACGTGCCGCATTCAGCGAGAGGCTCACTCTCTAAGCCCCAGCTCCTCACCACCCTCCTGGCTGGCCTAACCCCCTCTCACCGAGTGACCAGCTCTCTTTGCATCGCTACCTCTGCCCCCGTCAGGTGAGTGGTCTGGCATCTAAGTTGTCCAGTTGGAGAACAATCGATTCTGACTTCAGAGACTTGGGAGACCTGGGGAGAGTTTCCTAAATGAGATTCCCCCCCTTTCCAGCAGACTCCCAGTTGCCTAGCAACTGGAGGAAGAGCTCTGGGAAATCCACAGCCCCCTGTGCTGTGATGAGCTCTGTGTGGCCCACCTAGAGGGGAATGCTCTGCAGCTGCTAATTATCAGGAGTAACTCCCATCATGGCAGACCTGCTATTACTGTGTTTACCTAGGAGCAATAGCTTCGGAAGCTCACACCACTGGCCTTTCCCAGGCCCTCGCCCTTCACGCCCAGTGCTGACTAAGTCAGTAGAAATAGCCCCAGGCAGTTCCCAGGAGGAGAAGCTGCAGTCTCAGAGGGCCCCAGGGTGGAGGATACCGGTTCTGCCACTTGAGCTGGGGCCCTAAGCTGTGAGTGACCTTCCAAGAGGCAGGAGGAGGGATGAGTGATGCACAGGGCACACAGCCTGGGCCCAAGTCCGGGTAGGGACGTCGAATGATAAGAAAGTCAGAGGTGGTACTTGGGGTGGGTGTTAAGTTGGGACTGGGGACTGGTGTAAAGCTGGTCTTGATAAGGGGGCACTGGGTTCTCCTGCTCCTTCCAGAAGTCAGTGGCCTGCCGCCTGGCCCCTGCCTTGCCATCTAAGTGGCCTGCCCCAGGCCAGGCTAAGGATGAGGAATATCTGTAGCATTGGGAATGTTAAGCTCCAGTTTCCCACCCCCACCCCTCTGGGCTTCTCTCCAAGTCTATGGCATGCCAGAGAAACGGAGACTCTTCTCCAACGTTCTGAAGCCAATGAAGGAGGAGGAAAGGAGGCCATCAAAGCAGCCCTTTTGCTTCTCTCTCACAGGAACGCCCTCCTTTACGAGCTGCTGACCCGAGGTTCACGGGAGAGAGAAGCACTCGGACTTGCAGCAAAGTGTCTCTCAGAAAGTGACACGACACCCTCCCACCCCTGCTCCCTGCCTCCATCCGCGTGAGCAACAGTGTCCTGATGTTTCACACCGCTCTCCTGTGCTCTCTCCCCTTCCACGAGAAGGACCAGACCATTCTTGTTGTTTACCTGAGAATCAAGGCCACAAGGACACATAAAGTCATGGACTCATTCTTGGCTTGATGTGGGGCAAGAGCTAATGTAAAGCCCACATTTTAAAGATGAGGTAACTAAGGGCCACAGAGGGAAACTGGCTGTCCGGCCTGGGGGATCAGCTCATGAGCAGTCACCTAAGGTGAATTCTTCGGGAAACAAAAGAAGAATGATGAAAATCAGAAAACAGAGGGAAACATTTAGTCCATACCAACATCAACCTCCACAAGGTTGAAGCCAGAAGAACTGGATGGTGCCCGCTTACCAATTGCTCTGAAAATGATCGCAATGGAAGATCCTGGATAGAATGGGAGAAAAAGGTGGAAACAACTGGAACAAACTCCCAATCCTCAGAAGACAAAGTTTACTGGAGCTCTAGCAACCGGTTGAACCCTCAAAACTATTACCCTTGGTCACCTTAGTCTAGAAGTGAATCCATCCATGTGTTCCAAGAATCAACCATTTAGGAACAAAAGGTCAGCAGTAACCCAAAGTCCAAAAGGTTAGGGAAGCAGGAGGGATGGAAACAAGAGATACAGGGAGGAAGTGGGTAAGTGGTGGCACATGGTGGGGGGGGGGGGAGGAGGCAATGGAGGAGTGGAAACAAGATGTGACGGGAGGGAGACTAGGTAATGGGGAGCTGAAATCAAGGCGTTCAAGAAGGAAGCGCATGTTTTGAAACTGATTGTAGTAGCAATTGTACAATACGGCTTGATGGGATTGAACTATGGAACCATATGAGATCTTCATGCAAAGATTACTGATTTCCTGAATTTCATCTGCAAGAAACCATCTTTCCCTTTCTCCCTTCCTCTTTTCCCTCCTCTGGCATCTCCACTCCCAGGACCCACACACTGGGGACCCCACTGACAGTGGGAGACTAGTTAGAGAGAACTGCCCACTCAGCATTCCTGGACAGCTCTGTGGTTGTTGTTGTTATTGTTAGTGGGTGGGAGCCTCTTGCACCTTTTGCAATCTGGAGCATGTTCACCTGGAAGCTGGCAGCCGCCCCCAGAGCAGTTACCTGCCCCACCCTCCCTGCTCTGGGCAAGGCTTTCTTTGATCCATCTCTTGCAGACCCTGTGGGTAGGCAGTGGTCCTCTGGCTCCTGGCGACAGCTGAGCAGCATGGTGAACTTAATGAATGACCTTGAGTGGTGCTCATGGAGATGGCAGAAATGCCAATGTTGAACCAGTTCTGTATCTACTTCTTTTTTTTAAAGAAGGAAACAAAGAAAGATTTGGTAAACACTGAAGAGAAAATTAATACTTTCTTTCCGTGCCCCATTCCTCAATTCTCCCTCTGGAATGGACTTGACACTTTGCAGTTTAAGTTCCCAAGTGGTGATGGTGGTGGGGGAGGTAGTGACGATGGTGGTGGTAGAGGTGATGGTGATGGTGTGGTGCTGGTGGTGGTAGGGCTGCTGGTGCAGGGCCCATGCTTTGAAAAACGCGGAGATAAAAGACAAACACCACACACACACACACACACACACACACACACACACACACACACACGGTATCAGGGTATGTCTTGGAGACTGGGGAGGGTCAGAAAGCATGGGGAGGAATTGGGCTTAAGGACCTACTGCCCACCTGTATTGAAGATACACGTTTTCAAGTTGTGTTCACACGTGTAACTCTGTAGATAGTCTCTCCACAGATGAGAGTAACAATATGGAGGCTCAAAGCCTCCAGCGATCCAGTTGATGGTGTTCTCTCTGCCTCTCACCCATTCTAGTTTCCAGTTTCCTTTCTGGCTCCCCTCTCAGGGACTTCTCCCTTGAGAAGGTTCCCAGGGTCTTGGCTAACCACTAATCAACGAGTCAACCTAGGGCAGGGGGATAGGGGGCGGGGGCGGAGGTCTGCAGGGGGTGGGAGGGGTGCGGCAGGAGAATAGACGGAGGTCTCTAAACGCCACGCACCTGAAGGCTAGATGCCGACCTCAGAGGCCACCACGGACAACGAGCCCTCCCCGCCCAGTTGGGAGCCCGGCAGGGGCAGCAGAAGCCGGAGGGGGCGGGGCGGCCGGCACAAAAGCACGAGCGCGAGCCGCAGCCACGTCTGTTGGCGATCGCCCTTTTCCCCTCCGGAGCTCCCGCGGAAGGCCCAGCCAGGGCCAGATGTCTGCCAGATTTCCGGGAGGGCAGGAATCTTGGTCCCTCCGGAGGTGGGGGCAGGGCTTGGCGGGGAGAAGAGGGCCACCTCTGTGGGTGGGGGAGGGGCCGAGCCATTCACCGGGTCTCAACTTCTCCTCCCCCTATTGCAGAAAAGAAAGACAATCTCTGCAAATCAGGGAGCTGGGTCCCCTCCTGGCTAGCTGACGAGACAGCGAGGGTGGGGGTGGGTGGGGGCTGCTTACTGCTAACTCAAAGAGGTAATGAATGACTCCAGCCCCTGAAAGCTGACCCAGCCCTCCTGAGTCATCCCCCAAAAAGCTTTCCAGGGGCCAATGGGCTCCATGAGGCAGAATCTGCCTTACCTGGATGCTGGGGAGGTGTGTGTTGTTCAATTTCAAGAGATTCAGACAGACCCCAGACACATACACACACACACACACACACCCAGACCCTCACCCATCTTTTATAATAGAGCTTAGATTTCACTGTTTTGAGACTCCAGCTGTACTACAGAGAAAGAGGGGGCTCTGGAATTCTTTCTTCACAGCAAAGGATGCCATCTGGAAATGAAGGGGTAAGCAGGGGACAAAAAGGAGCGTGAGAAGTCCCCATACCACCACCACCACCACCGTGCCACCCGAGAAGAGACTCTGTGGCCTCCTACCAGAGTCCTCTAGCCCAGGAAGAGCTGAGACATGCCATCCTTGGTCCCTGTGAGTAACACGCTGGGCCTCCTCCCTGCCGCCACACCCTCACCTCTTCCCACCTGTCAGGAATGTTGCAAGACTCCATTGACCAATATGTTTACAGAATGCCCCAAAGAATTGCCAGTTGCCAAATCACTGAGTCACCTGGCCCAGTCACCCTGGCCTCCTCTGGTCTGGCCTTCCCATCATGAGCCTAATCACCAGCTCAGCTGCTTTTGTCCCCAAGGCCATACCAGTCAGGAGGCCCTACAGGGAGATCTGCCTTTTTTTTTTTACAAACACAGGCAGTAAGAAGAGAAGGAAATGTGTCCTGTCAGTGCCTCTCACACATATTATCTGCTCAGGTTTGAGCACATCTTCTGTACCAAGCATACTCATTTCTCAGCAGAAGAGTCAGAGAACTTACCGTAGGTATTCGAGTATAAGCCAACCCGAATATCAACCAAGGCACCTATTTTACCACAAGATTACATTAAAAATGTGATTTAAAAAAACCCTCACTTAATACACATGTATATACAGTAAGTGGTTTGACCCAAAGACAGAGAAAGCACAAGAGTCAGGAGTGGAACTTATTTGTCTTCCCCTCCAAACAAAACCGAATCCAGTCTACTGTCATCAAGTCTACGCCAACCCTTCTCAACTCTAGATAGGGTTTCTGAGATCGGAAATCATTTCAGGAGCAGAGAGACTCATCTTTCTCTCAAAGAGTGGCTGAGGGGCTTGAACTGTCAACCTTGCTGTCAGCAGCCCAACACCTCACCCCCGGGTCACAAGGGCTCCTTTGTCTTCATCTGGACTCCTTTAAAAGTAGAGCATGGGACAAAAGGTGCTGGGAGAGAGACGTCTTTGAGAATGTGATCTCAGGAGGCGGAAGAAGAAACAATATGGGGATCCCTTAAGAAGCTGTCCATTGCCAAAGGCCTGACTGGTTGACCCATCCAACAAGACCATCTGAGGACACTGCAATGCAAGGTTTCAGAGCCATCCACCAGGGGAAGAAAGGGGAGAACATGTATCCATTAGCTCTTACTTCCCCTGTCCAGGGGATGAGCTGTGTGCCCATGAAGCTAGGGATTCTACACAGAACTGATCACAAGAGCAGAGGCTACATCAGATTCCCAGCAGACGTGAGAAGACAGGAAGCAGTGCAGCAAAGTCAGCACGGGAGCGACGGGCACGAGCAGCCCACCACACGGTCCTAGGCAGTGAATCATGCACACGAGGCTGCTCGCAGCACTTGGGGGAAGGGTCGAAACAGGGATCCAAGCCCATGATTTCCACCCATTCATTCAACAAGGATTGATGGCCCACTATGTCCCAGACACTGGAGTTAGCCATGAACATGAACGGACGCAGCACGGACGCAGCATACAGAGTCCTGCTGGCCTCGGAGTGTCTGAGAATGGCTGAGTCCGAGTATCAACATCGAGCTTCAGTTGTAGTGGAAGGATCAAGAAAGTGAGAACCTGAATAAACAAATGATGACTGTATATCAGGTATGGTGAAACCCTGGGGTGGGGGTTTTGTTGTCAAGGAAACAGGTGAGAAGAGAACCACTTCAGTGGTGGCAGCATGTGCACGCTCCGAGGGGAGAGGAAACGGAGCTTTGGGCAAGGCTGTCGGAATGCACAAGCTCTTCTCCAAGCCTCCTGGGATGCGCCAGGCCTCTCTGATGAGAAGGAAGGGAAGGGGAGGCTCCAGGGAGACAGCCCGGCCTGGGCAGAGGCACAGAGGAATGAGCATGTCACCCTCCGGAAAGCTACCACCAATTCTGTGTGCTTATCCAGGGGTCCTCAAACTACGGCCCACGGACCACATGCAGCCCACCAAGGACATTTATCAGGCCTGCTGGGTGTTTTTGCCGCCGCCGCTGTCCTCCTTAGCAACCGACTCATCCTCGACCCACAGTGAATTTGTTCATAGTTTTTTGGGGTTCTTTTTAAAACTATAGTCTGGCCCTTCAACAGTCTGAGGGACAGTGAACTGGCCCCGTTTAAAAAGTTTGAGGACCTCTGATGGTACTATAAACACAGGATGGCGTGAGAGGCACCACTGATTCGCGGGTGTGAGACAAGCATCTGAGTGTAGTTCTGAAAATGAGGTGCACCTCTTCTCACTCGGCTCTTGAGCGGACAGGGGTGGACGTGCAGAGAGCCCCAGGAGGTGTCCACGCACGGCTGAATCTGGGCTGCCCAGAGTGCCTGTCAGCAACCCAGTTCTCGGAACTCCCTGAGGCCCAGCAGCACACAGGCTCACTCTTGGCCACTCTGTCCAGGGCACCAGTCTTCCAGGCGGCTCCATGACTCTTGCAGGGCCTCCTTTCTGCCTCATCTCGGGTTAGGTCTGAATGCATCACCCCCTGTGCCTGGCCCTCGGCAGGCAAGATTCCCAACACTGCCACCCCCGGGGGTCCATGGCACTGCCGACCCTACATTTCGGTGAGGTGGCTCACAGCTTCATTCGGCTTTGGTGAAATACCTGCCAGGGCTTTCCAGCTGAGTCCCAGCACCCAGAGCCAAGACCAGAAAAGCACGCAGCATCTGGCCGCCTCCCTCACAGAGGCCCAGCACATCCATCATCCGGGCAGGAGAAGAGCTTCCTGCAGCTCCCACTGCATCCTGCAATTCCCTGCCTGCAGAGCCCTTGGCAAACTGAGCTCCTGGCTTCCGTTCATTCTTCAAAGCAAAGCGCCCTGAAATGATCTGAAGGCAGACAAGAGCAAAACCCCAGAGTGATTTTCCTGGTCTCAAATTCAGGGTGGAATGAAATTACATGCCAGCACCAGAGGTTCCAACAGGGCCCAGGCCACCATCATTGGTCCCCAGAGGAAGTGGAGTCTCTGGCCTGTGGCCAACACCCAGGGTCACTTGCTAGGTCCTTTGAGGATCCAGTGAAGAAAAAAAAAAAAGACGGCTTCTACCCCTAACCCAGCTCTTTGGACTCTCCCTCCCCCCTCCCCTCTCTTCCCCCATCAAAATTCCCTTCTCCTGGGTCTCATTCCTTTAGGCTTGGTGTCCTTTTCCCATGCCTTCTGGTCTGCTCCTCGCAGCAGATGGTGAGACATGGGTGCATTATTCCTGCACACGCATCGTTTGCATTTCAATGAATCCTGAAGATCATGTCTCCAACTGTACCAGTGTCCACCAGAGAAGCTGCGGATGACACGGAGAGGTGGATAGGGGCATTTGGGTGCCCCCCACAGGACCCTCTGAATCACCCAGTTCTTTACAAAGCTACACACTACAACTCCCAGGAAGACATGCAGGGTGTCAGACCCGGGAATGTGCATGGCTGTTGTGGGACACACAGAAACAAGCCAGCACAGCCGAGCTCTCCATCTTTAAGGACGCCGGGCATTCCAATTCAACAGAGTCCCTGGCTGCTCACCTTGGACAAGCAAGTCAGACTCTTCAGAGGGAGCCTATGTGCCCAGATGTCACCATCCTGCAGCCATCACCTCCCTAGGACCACGCTCTCCCTGCCTTAGAAATTCCTCCAGGCTCATGGCCTCTTCGGAGGGGCTCACTGCTGAGGTCGGGAAGGGGGTCAGCACTAGCCAGGGAAGACATTCTTGGGACTTTGAACTCTTGCCAAAGAAGGGGACGGAGAGGTGGGCCCCAGCTGATCCCCAGCTGCCTAAGTGCTGACCTTTCTGTCCTTTCACAGCAGAGAGGGCACGTCCTCCCCCACCCCCACCCCCTGCTCTGCCCGGGTACTCCAGGGAGGAGCCGACAAACAGATCCGTCTTCATAAGGCCAGGCCCTCTAACTGACACCTCTTTCTACAAGAGCAGGAGAGATTGACTGCCTCCTCCTTTCTTGGCTCGCAGTGACAGATTTTTCGGATTCACCTCATTACCTCCTCCTACAGGGGCCCATTCATCGCCACCTCCTTGTCCTCCTGGTCCTCCTTCCTGTCCCCATCCCAGCATTCGACCTCCCTCGGCATCCACCCTGACAGCCTGCTCGCTGCATGGCCATGGGCTCTCCTTTCTGCCAAGTGGTCACTGGGGATCTCTGAGGCCGGCATCGGAAAGAAACCAGCCCGCCGGGCAGGGACTGAGGCCCCTCGTTCTTGCTGGGAACCCTTTCTGCCACTCTGGACTCTGCAGGCCAGTGACATCTGCAGGAATCTTCACCCCACCCTTCCCATCTAGGAATCCCCCGTGGTTGCTGCCAGGGCAAGAGTACGAAGCACACTTAGTAAACATCTGATGAATGGAATCCCTACCAAGGTCTGACTGCCCATCAGGCACTGTCTAGAATCATGACCCACTGCAATTCTATCCCTGAGCCCATTCCCAAAACAGTGGCCCTGCGAGACAGAGCCAAATTGCCCCCTGTGGCTTTCTGAGGTGGTACATTCCCCCCTCCCTTCCCCCTTTGAGTGGATCTGGTGACTAGCAGTCCAATGTATATTATCACACTGCAGAATCTCAAAGGGAGAATATGCCATTGAGGCTCCATTCCCCACACAGCCCAGAGCCCCAAATTGCAGGCACAGGAGGGCTACAGCTCGGGGTCCTGGACCGTCTCCACGCCTGTGGAGACGTAAGACGGCCCAGCCCCTCTCAGTGTTGAGTTCGCTAGGGAGGAAAGCATGCTTTCATCCATTGGCCAGAAATCTCCCCTCCCCTAACTCTTCACCCTACACTCTCCCACACAACCACCAACATCCTGTTCACAGGGTTTGTGCTGTCAGGGTGAGGGGCCCCCAACTCAGTGCCCGGGACAAACTGGCTTGTTGACTGGCCCTGGCAGCATGCGCTCTCTGGCCCCGTGACATCACTGACTGCGGAAGTCAGACAGCCCAGCTCCCTGGCTCTGCCCATACTTGTCCCTACTCCACACAGCCAGCTCTCCGCCCTTCTTACTTGCCTCCAACTACAAGACAGCCACTTAGAAGAGGGGGAAAGCAATCTTAGCACTCTTGGGGACCCTCTCTGAGTCCCTTCCCAACCCCAGACCCTTGCAATGCTATCAGTAGTCTCTCACCAGAAGAACAAGCTTACAGGAAGCCAGGGTGAGCTTGTAAGACCCAGGAAAACCACCCCCCACACCAGTAGCCCTCTGCTCAGTGTTGAGGACCCTTAAATAAACCAGAAGGTGAGCAAAGGGCAGACTTGTGTTGGGCTAGGTTTTAGACAAGGTTTTCCAAACAACACACACACACACCCCAAGACAGACAGACAGACACACACACACACACACACACACATACCCCAAAACCAAATTCACTGCCATAGAGTTGATTCTAACTCATAGTGGCCCGATGGCAGGCAGGGTAGAACTGCCCCTGTGGTTCCTGAGACTGTAACGTTTATGGAAGCAGAAAGTCTCACCTTTCTCCTATGGAGTTGGTGGTTGTGAACTGCTGACCTCACAGTCAGCGGCCCAATGTGTAACTACTAAACTACCAGGGTTCTAAGGCGCGGGGCAGTCTTTTTCTTTCTGAACGAGATACTGCTAAAGGAGCAGGGGCCTTGGCTGGCAGTTTCCTAAGCATTTGGGATTGAGTGAATGGAAATGTAAAGACATGTTTTGCAAAATAATCATCCAAACAGGTCTCTTTTGGTCTGTGAGCATCTCCTTTGGAACCAGCCGACAGACACCCAACAGATTAAAGCATCTCTCTCCCCATGTTCCAGGGGCAATTTAGGCCTAGCCTAGGCCAGGAAAAGGGTGAAACGACTTCTGGAGGGTAATGCTGGTCTGCTAACTACCAAGGCGCTGGTTCAAACCTCCCAGTTTCTCTTCTGGAGAACGATGAGGCTAACTACTCCCACAAAGGTCTACAGTTTCAGAGATGGGATGCAGCGGTTGTACCCTGTCCTACAGTCCAGTGAGGGGACTTGCCTGAAAGGCAATATGGTGTGGTGCTGGAACAGCCATGAGAGAGTCTCGTGACTGTGAACTAAAACTCCAGCCGTTGGAACCGCTAGCTGCTTGGAGGGAGAGCAAAGCGGGTGGCCATCTGCAAGATGTGGCAGTCTACTTCTAAACGTACAGCCTTGGAAAGCCTGTGGGGCGGGTCCACTCTGCCCTGACCGGCTTGCCTCAGTGGCAGTGGGAATATTGAGTGCTTATTCCCTAACAAGCTGAGTTGTGACATTCCCAAATTCCAAGTGTTATCCAGCTCACAGGGACTCTGCAGGGCAGTGTAGAATGGATCCCGAGGGTCAGACTGCTGGCCACGCAGGGACCCGCTCAAGGTTGGTGGCTTAAAGGACCAACAAGGGGTAAGATGAGTGGTTGAGATGAGGGAGCTTAAGAGGGAGCTCGTCATAAACTGGAAAGCGCCGTGTACATGCGGAAGCATTCATCACGCACCAGAGGGGGCTCGCTTGCAGAATGCTACATGTTCCTTACCTGAGGCAGAGTTATATTCTGGAACTTTTTCTGGAAGAAAAAAAAGCAAGAGAGACATCAAATCTGTTGAGCAAAATAAGAAACAAAGGGAAATGGATATACTCGTCCTATCCCCTGAAGTCTTAAAACCAAACAACAGTTCAGCTGAACTAGTACAAAGTGTCTGCCTTGAGTACCAGGATCCTTTCAGAACTATCTTTAAAAGTTCCAATTGGCAACAGTAAACTCAAAAGATTAGATAGGGCACTTAGGGGACTGGGAAGTTATGTTCGAAGCCCTAGTGGCATAGTGGGGTAATAAGGTAAACTGCTCCCACGCCTTCAGCAGTTTAAACCCACCAGCCACTCAGAGGGAGAAAGATGAGGTTCTGCTCTCACAAAGATTGGCAGCGCTGGAAATCCACAGGGACAGTTTGATCCTGAACTCACTAGGCGCTGGAAGCGATTCAGTGGCAGTGAGCTTGAGTCTCCGCTTGTTAATCAACCAGCAACTCTGAGAAGGTCGGTGAGAACGACCCCACAACTTGAAGGGTGATCAAGGTCACTGTGCGTGTAGAAACTGCCGCCCAGCTGTAGGCTCAGCTGTGTCTACTCTTTTTTTGGGGGGGGCATCACTGCTCTCCGGTGGTGGGAGTAGGAGGCCCAGCCCCACTGCTGGAATTGAACCTCCGTCCCAGCGGGCCGCAGTCCCACGCACAACCACTACGCCACCGGGGCTCAGCCCCTGTGTCTACTCTTAACATCATCAAAATAAATAAAATTCAACCTGAACCGTGTGGCCTACACTGAACTCTGGCCCCGACCCTAAAAATGTGTCTGCCTCAACCTATCATGGGACTCCAGGCCTAGGGCAAGAGGTCCCAGCGGGGTTTCTGAGAGGCAGCAGTAGGCCTACGGTGGTTCTCGGCTAGGCTGGAGTTTGACTTTTCCAGAGGTGAAAAGGAAAGACATTAAAACAATGAAAACGCCCTCCTACCGGATCCCACCTTCTTCTGTTGGCCACTTCCTTCCTTCCCTCCTTTTCCCTTCCCTTCCTGCAGGAGTTACTCTGCCCCACCTTCCTTCCTGGAGAGAAGGGGCCTGCCCTTTCCTCTTCCAGGGTTGGTGCCAAAGGGATGAACAATGTGACTCCAGGGGGGTGGGAGTGGGTTGGGATGAAGTGAATCTAGAAGAGGTAGGAGAAGCACGTGGGATGAATAAACTAAACTGACCAGGCAGTGATGGAATTAGGTGAGATAATTTGTCCCCAAGATGCTGTGAGGGGTGCTTGGTCTGTTCCTGGAGGGATTTCTTACTTAAACGTCCAAGCAGAGAGAATGATTGAGACTAAATTTTTGAGCAACAGCAGCAGAACCCCACTCTGTACCACCTGCCACCACCACCCGCTGCCCCAGTCCCAGTGTCTAACCAGTGATTCTCCCAGTCAGACAAAAAGGGTGGTGTCAAAGAGGTGCTAAGGAAGCTCAATTTGCACTCTTCCCAAGGCCCCAAGGCGACCTCAGAAAAGTGCGTAAGGGAAGTCTGCGTCCTAGCAGGTTCTGATAGTGTGGAAAGGACAACAGAAAAGCTGCAAAGTGCCCCTGAGAGTGTGCTAAGCTACCAGTAGAGGAGATGGGGGGTCGGGGAGGAAGCAGGTCCAAAGGAGTTGTTTAAGGCAAAGAAAGCTTTGGAGAAGCGGCCAAACTTGAAATGGGGGGGGGGAGGGGGGGATAGACACAAAAGAGAAGGCATGCCAGGAGGCCTTTGAAGGGAGAGGAACGAAGTGTGAAACACGGCTGAAGTGGAGAGAAATCAAAGGGTCCATCCAGTGAAGGAAAACTCAAAGGAAGAGGGCCCAGGAAGTCCCAGCTTTGTCAAGCGAGGGCAGCGGCGGGGCAACACGTGCAGCGGCCAGCGGGGAGGGGGGCCTTCCGTGGCCAAGCTCCACGCCCACCGAGGAGCGCCGGGGCGACGCTGGGGGGCCGGGGGGGGGCTGTGGGGTTAACCTCGACCTCTCCGATGAGCCCGTGCCTCACGCCCGCGGGCCCCGCGCTACCGAAGGGCGCATTGTTACGTCCCAGGCCGCAGCAGATTGCCGCTGTCCTGCAATACCCTCGCACCCTGGCACCGCGCCACTGGCACGGCCCCGGGGTTGGAAATAACTGCGCCGTTCCCATGGCGACGAGGCAGCGACTCCCGCCCCCGCCCCCCCGCCCGGGGCCCTCCCTGCCCCGCTGCCGGGCTCGGCCCCAGGGCCCCCGCGGCGGGCTGCTTTTTCCCCCAGCGGAGCGCGCCCCCGTCCCTCCGCCCCCCCGCGTAACCCTGGCAACGGCGGCCACAGAGCGCGGGAGGCGACTCCAAACCCCAGCCGCCCCCGCCCCCGGCGTGCAGGGCCCGGCCCGGCCCCACCCCGGCCTGCTGGCGGGCGGGCGGGGTGGCTCCGGGCTCCCCCGCAGGCGCCCCGGGGGCCGGCGCAGGAAGGTTCCCCCTCTTCCCCTCCCCCCAGCCCGGAAAGGCGGGAGCGGGGGAGGAAGCTCGGCGGAGCGGCGGAGCTCGCGGGAACGGCCCACGCTCCCCGCTCGTTTCCGCGGACCCTCCCCTGCCGCGCCGCACCTCGGGGCTCTTGTCAGCCTTCCCCGGACTGGACTATCCTCCTTTTCCTCCCGCGATGGGAGGAGGCCTTGGCTGGCGGGGTTCGGGGCCCACGTGGCCCGCGGAAACAAGAACCCGGAAAACAAAGCCCCGGCTCCAGAGAGCGCCGCTTCAGCTGGGCCCGACCTTGCCGGCCAGCCGGGCGGCAGCTCCGGGGAGCTCCTGAGCAGTGAGCCCCGCAAACAGCGCCTCTCTCTGCTCCCCTGCTGGGTGGCCGACCCCCCAGAGAAGAAGTGCTGACTCCGGGATGCCCGCCCCCCCCCCCCAACGTTATCTGCTTGGTTGCGTTAAGGAAGAAGTATTTGGGAGTCCGAAAAAGTGTGTCCAGTTTCCGGGGTGCAGGGTCATGCTTTGGAAGACCAAGGATTGGGAAGAGAGAAAGGCAGGTCGGGATGTCGGGTTTCTTTCGTCTTTTCTCCAGGGCACCGTCAGTCCCTGAGTTGGACCGTGAACTGTCTTGCAAGGCGAACCCCTGGGCACGTTTAAGGCGCACGGCCATCGCTTCTCGGCCTTTTGGCTAAAATCAAGTGAAGTCTCAGTGCCATGGAGTCAGTTGTGATTCATGGCGACCCTGTACGACATAGCAGAACTTCCCCCCCAGGATTCCCAAAGCTAAGTTTTTAGGGAAAGCCTTACCTTTCTCCCACCAGCACACAGAGAGGACCCCCTAAACTAATGTTGATTAAAACCAAGCAATGCCTTAGTGGTCCTGGGTCCCCACAGAGGGAATGCCCTGGGGAAATAAGCAAGGTTCTTTGGAACTTGTCCCCGAACAAACAGATGTAAGAATAAAATATGAAGGCTTTGCCATTTGTAAAGTCCTACACTGTCGCTTCATTCTGTATCCATTTTCTGCTTCAGACTCCATACCTTCAAAATACCTGAGAAGGACAAAGGGTGATGGGTACTGAATGTGCTGCGGTGACGGTGGGATGAGAGAATGTGTGAGGTAGTCTCCATAAAGTGAGTTGCTAGAAGCTGCCAGGGCAGACCCCACTCGTGTGTTAGATCCTATCCCGTTGACCTCACTCACAGGGACCCCGTGTACAATGAAATACTGCCCGATTCAACACCATCCTCACAATTGTTAGATTTGAGCCCACTCTTGCAGCTACGTTGGCTGGCTTCCTTTCCAAAAAAATTTTAATGATCATACATAAACTGTAGAACGGGCTACATCCATGTTCCATTGCGGGGTCATCTGTCCGTTAACATACAAATTATGATTCATACTGAAGTTGTAAAATGGTTTCCCGAAATATGTTGGCTATTTCTCCAATACTCCTGAAAGATTGGACCCACTGCTGCCCTTCTCCACTGAAGGGGAAAGAAATGCAGTTATTTCTCCAGGATCACTTGGCTCAGTTGGGCACTAGAACATCAGCGGGTGGCTTCCGCCACTGTACACTCCAAGCAGAGTGTGCAGGACGCCCAGACCCAAGCCTGGAGGCGCGACCTCAAGAGATGGCGTTGTAAGGGAACACATGCTGACATGACAAGAAAGAATCTGTTGTCTAAGGGAAGAAAGCAAAACAAGAGGGGCCTTGAACTCAGAGAGTGCCAGATCTGTGGGTGAGGTGCAATGCTGGGGGTGGGGTGGGGGAAGGCTGGGGAGTCTGTGAGGCTGTGCTCAAGAACAGTCTCTAACATGTCTTCCCTGAGATTCGAACGCCGCCCCCCCCCCCCCAATCACATCACACATTTTGTCTAGCCCTTCCTCAACCAGGTCCGCCTTCTCCTTTTTCATTGGTAGCTGCATGCTTGGAGCTGGCAGGGTTTATTTTTAAACGAGGAAGTGAAGACTCTGAGACTAAATGATGGGTTGGAAATCACACGGACTCTGAATGGCAGACCAGGCTGGAGTCTCCCTTACACAACATGTCGTCTGCCCAGGCGAAGTACTTCCTGCGCACCAGGCTAGATGATAGGGAGGGAAAGATCAATGTGGTGCAAAGAGAGTCACAGCGGTTGGGCAAAGAAACATGTAAACAAATAATTAAAGAAGGGGAAGTAGCTACAGATAGGTTGAGAAAGAGGTCCAGACAGCGGAAGCCCCAAAGACTGCTGCACAGGGCGAGGTTCTTGGAATCAGTGGTTCTCAACCTTCCTAATGCCACAGCCCTTTAATTCTGTTTCTCGTGTTGGGGTGACACCCCTCCCCCAACCATAAAATTATTTTGTTGTTACTTCATGGCTGTAATTTTGCTACTGTTATGAATCAGGCAACCTCTGTGAAAGGGTTGCGACCCTCAGGTTGAGAACCACTGCTTAGGCGGGAGGGGAGGAGACGCTCTGAATACCAATGGAGACACCTCTAGTCTTCATCCTCTATTCAAGGCCTGGCCCAAGGGGAAGCTGAACGTGCACAGAGCTCAGAGCCAGCCCTTATGTCTCTAAGGGAAGCAACAGCAAGCACTAGGCTCCTCTTGACACCCGTACACTAAGTTGTTGTATTTTGCCTGTTTATTTGACTTGGAATCACTTAAGAGTTAAGTGTTTATTTTTACTTGCTTGTTTATTACAGCCCTAATCATTTGTAAGTGAATGACCTTGTGCCTTGATTAGGAGAAGATCCGAACTGCACACCTACAGCTTTCTCTAGCAATTCCTAGCCTTCCCTAGTCAGGGATGCCAAAGAATCACTGGTCTCCCACAGCACAAGGCCTTACTGATACTAACCCGTGAGCACCCTCCTGAGAGCGCCACAGATAATGACCTTCGTGATCTCTGCCCTTTTGAGACGCTCACACCGTGTGCGTCAAGCCCTTCTCCCAGAAACCTGGTTCCAGATATCTGCCCCGCTCCCAGGAGTGCTCATTCAGAGGTTCAGAGCACTGGGCCACCAGCCAATTTAAGGGCTGGTTCTGGGATTTCGATCTCTCAGCCTGGGACCCAGTGAAGACTAGCGCGTCTGCCTCACTGGAGACCTCATTAGGGCTTGAGCTCTGGTCTCCCTGCGGGTTCGGTGCAGTGAAGGTAAAGCGAGACCAGCACGGGCGGATGAGTCTGCGAGTCTCAGAGCAGTAGAAGTCCAGCCGCCTCTGTAAATTGGGAAGTGAGTAAACAAGCAATTACCTGAAAGAGACCTGGGTAACCAGAGAAGCAACCGCAGTGATTCGCTTCTACTCTCTCGGCCTTCTCTCAAGTCTGCTTTCCCACCAGCTTCTCAAGGCGAGTTTCACGACCCTTACCCACTTCCCGAGGCGCCCGCGTGGCACTGTGGGTGGGCACTGTTCTGCTAACTGCAGGGTCAGTGGTTCAAGCCCACTAGCTGCTCTCATGAGGTTGCCTGCTCCCAAGAAGTAGTCTGGAAAACTTAGGATGCTGTTGTGCTCTTTCCTCGATGGCAGTGGGCTTGGTTTTGAGTCCCTCCAAGTGAAATTGCACTCTGAGGTAGAAATAAGTTACCACAGTAGAGAAGCAGACAGTTCTGGTCAATTCTGGGTTTGCCATGATCAACATTCCTCCTCTTGGTTTATACTGGTAGGAAGGGGAAGGGGTGAGATGGTGCTGTGACCCCTATATCCCTTTGGGGAAGCAGGGAGGAGTTCATAAAGATACCGGTGACTCAGAATTTGCTTTTCAGGAATGAGAGCAAGGCCCTAAATGGGTTGCAGGAACTGTGGGGTGAGTGAAAGAAACCTCACATACCTTTCTCTCTTGCTGGTGAACTCCCTCCTGCTTCTAGGCTGGACCCCTGCCAGCCACTTCAACCCCCAGTCTACTGACACCAGGGCAGACCCTGGCACCAAAAGGCTTCTATTTATAGATAAGGTTAAGATCGAGACCTTCTCTTCAAGAGCTTATAAACAGATAGAAGAAGGGAGAGATGGGTGAGGAATTTGAAATATGGACATGGCTAGCCATACAAGGCGCAATGCACACGCACCTAGGTACCTTGGAGAAGTGCCACTGTTTCCTAGCCGTTGACGACTGAGCAGCCTCCCAACTGCCCCTACAGCTTCGTGCTCCTAGTCCCTCCACTTCTGCCACTCCCAGTGTATCTCCACATATAGGCAGAGCCATAGAGCTAAACACATGGGGTCCCTCCCTGGCTTAAAATTCTCCTTCACTTCTTCACAACTTTTCAGATAAAACTGAAACTCCTAGAAGGGCATGCCTGGCCTTCTGTGATCTAAGTCCTCTCAATTCTTGGGGCAGGATCCCTGGAGGTAGAGCAATTACCTGCTGGACAACTAACTGCAAGGTCAGCAGTTCAAAGCTGCCATCCACTCCAAGGGAGCAAGATGAGGCTTCCTACTGGAGTAAACAGTCTCAGAAACTCTCAAAGGCTATTTCACTCATCCTGTGAGATCAGTCTGAGTGGCATTGGCTGGACAGTGGTGATTTTGGTTTTTTTGAAATCTGTGGAGCAGGAACGCGGGTGATGTTGGTGGGTAAGTGTTGGACTGCTGGCTGGAAGGCAGGCAGTTCAAACCCAGGAGCTGCTCTGCTGGAGAAAAAGGCACTGTCTGCTCCCAGGAGGGTTCACTGTTGCAGAGTCTGAAAGGGCTTGGTGGAGGTGCCCCATCATCTGTACACTAAAGCTAGTGCAGACGCAGCCAGCTCTCTGCCCTGGGAGCCTTTGCGCCTACACACATCCACACGTGCCTCGAATGCTCTTCCCCTTGTGCCAACATCCTCTTTCCCACTATCCAAACTCAACTGCCATTGCTGTGGATCATGATTGATCGCAACCCTCCGGGAGCAGAGCTGCTTCTGTGGGTTTCTAGGGCTGTAGGTCTTTATGGGAGCATACACCTCATTTTTCTCCCGCAGAGCAGCTGGCGGATTTAAACCACTGACCATGTGCTTAGCAGCACAGTGCATAACCCACTATGCCCCAGAGCTCATCCTCCCTCTTCAGCTACTTCCAACTCGCCTCACAGGACTCAGCAGTACCCACTTCGTCCCAGGAGGCCCTTCCCTGAAGCCCTGGTTGGTGTTGATTTTTGACTCCCGGCTCCCTCGCGTGTTCAGCCTGGAACTGCTCTCTCTATAGGGATTCCAAGGCCATGAGCTTTCTGAAGCACATTCCATTCGTGTTCCTGTGCACTCACGCTCACTGCCATCCAGTCCATGGGTTTCTGAGACTGTAACTCTTTTTTTTTGTCTTGTGGGCATCACTGCCTCTGGTGGTCGTGGGCGCTACCCAGTGCCGCTCCTGAGAACCGCCGCTGGATTTGAACCTCCAAGCCTGCGGGCCGCAGTCCCGCACTCAACCACTTACGCCACCAGGGCTCAGCGGTGAGACTGTCACTCTTTATGGGAGTAGAAAGCCCTGCCTTTCTCCTGTGGAGCGGCTGGTGGTTTGGAACTTCCAACTTTGAGGATCGCAGTGTAAACAGTAACCGCTACACCTCAGGGCTCCTTATCACATAGTGCTGAGCCTCTATCGTAGTGATCAGGTTTCCACTCCTTTCTGCAGTCGGCATCGTTCCTTACTCATCTTAGGGACCCTGCTGCTTGGCACGGATAGTGGTTAAAGGAAAGGCCCAGGAGCCACTGGCAGGAGAATCCAAAGAGAATGCAGAAAATCACGGCAGGGCTGGGGACCAGATAGTGATAGCATCGCCAAACCTGTGCTCCAAACAGAAGATGATGGGGAGAACAGACTAAAGACCAGACAGGAAGTACAAAGAACTTGAGGTAAAGAACTGCAGTGGAGACGGTGACAGCTAGGAGGCAGGAATGGCCGCATGCTCGTTGTGAAAGCAACGCTCTGAGCAAAAGCTTGCATTTGTCGGCGAGCTGTGGGAGGGAGGTGGAGGGAGAAGTCTTTGGCCCCGGTGCCTGGGAAGGAGAATCCAGAGGAACGGTTGATGGGAGCAGACAGCAGTGCGGAGTTTGGGAGAAATGATCTGTTTGTTTTTAAAAGTCCCTTCAGCTAATTAGAACAGAAAGCAAATAGAACAGAGGCACTCGGGGCCCTGGGTTGAGTTCTGTCTCTGGGTGGTCGAGACTGAGGGAAATCGAACAAGTTGGGACCTACCTCATCCTTTCAGATGCTGGGACTGAGGGTCCAGTGATGAAGCTGGCTTGGGGACCACTCTTAGAGCTTTAGCTGTAAATGATCCCACTACCAAGGAGAGCTCTGTATTCTTGTGAATGCCGACCCCCCCACACACACACACACACAAACACACTCACACGCATTTTCCAGAGGACTTTCCTGGGAGGTGTTTTTTCATCTAGGACTATGTTTCATCCACTTCACTGCTGTTCCCAGTTCAGTACCTTCCCCTCCCCACACTCCTCCTGCTTTCTGACTCGGCGTTTATTTTCGTCTGGTGCATCTCCTGAAGTCCTATCCGTCCACCCCACTGTCCTACCTCTCCGCTGAGACCTAGCAAGGCTTGGCTCCTCCTCCCTCTTCTCTCCATACCCTAGCCTCTTTGTTGGACATGTCTCAACCTGTTCTTGGCCACGGACTAACCCGCCGTCATGCCGAAAATGACAGATGAGGTCAGATGTGGTGGGGAGGAAAAGAGAAGAAAATGTCTTGCCCAGGAAACCACGATCATTCATAACTGGCTTTCCAAATGAGAGCAGACTCTGTGGTGTGTGTGTGTGTGTGTGTGTTGTGTGTACGTGCGCATGCTGGCAAGAACCCCAGATCCTGCTTTCCTCATAGCATGCACGCCTACATTCCAATATGTTTTCGACTCCTAGTCTACAGAGGGGATGAAGCATCAGAAATCTATATCCTGAGCTTAACCACTGGCGGCATTAGGGCTTGGGAAGGTATCCCTTTCATTTCCCTGGATCGTTCTAGCTGTTTGTCATCTTGCCAGCGCGGGGCCAGAGTTTGAGTTACCAGGGGTCTTCGTGGGTAGGGAAATGAGAACAAGAGCGTGGCCTGCTAAGAGGAGCAAGGTCCCTGGAGTCGTCTACTAGTGTCTCCATTCTCCTTTTATTTGATAAGAGAAGGAATGTAAAGCAAACCCATCCACTGCCTTCACATTGATCACAACGCAGACAAAGGAGGACTGACCCTGTGCGTGTCTGAGGCCGATGTTCTTTCCAGGAGCCACCAGGAAGGGAAAATGCTCTTAACTCTTTTTTTTTTTTTTATGCTCTTAACTTTTGATCAGCAACCCACATTTAGGATTTATATATTCAATTCCATTCGGCACCGCTGTGTCCAAGGAGCCTTGATGGTACAACGGTTAAGTGCACTGCTACTAACCAGAAGGCCAGTGATTCAAACTGACCCCTCCCCCCCCCCCAGCCACCCCCCACCCTGGCAATCTGTCTCCATAACAACTATGGTCTGGAAACCTTAAGGGGTAGTTCCCCTCTGTCCTGGAGGGTCCCTGTGAACCAGACTGCACCCCCAGACACACCCCACAGCTTTCTTGCAGTCATCGGTTTAGTCTTGAGGCATGTGCGGGTCCTAGTGGTTGACCCAATGACCTCTCTAGCTGCCACCCGGGTCCTAGTTTGCCTTTTGTGCTAAACACTCTGGGGAGGGAGTGACAGGGAAAGCCTACACATCCTTCCCTCCACGCTGGTTTTCTTCCAGGCCCTGGAGAACAGCAGCACGCTTCGTCAAGTAGCAGGAAAGACAGCAAACAAGAGGACGACCCTGGGCAAGATGCAGGGACCCAGTCACTGCGACAATGGGCTCGAGCGTCACAACGGTGAAGCTGACCCAGCACGGGTCGGCGTTTCCTTCTGGTGTGTCTACGGTTGTGATGGGGTGGAGCAGACTCAAGGTCACCTACTAATACCTCTACCAGAGCCTCTCTCAAAAATGACAGATGACCATTCTTTACTTCAGTGACATTTTCTTTCTTTCAACTTTCTGGACTTTCCTGCTACCTACCTTGGTTGGCCTAAGCCTGGCTCTACACCTCACCCTCCACAAACCAGGTCTCCATCGAGAGCAGACCACACTCTCCCCTTACTGCAGTCCCCACCATTATGCTTCCTGGTCCCTACACCAGGAGCTTCCTGAAGAACTTCAGTCTCACGGTATATGGACTGTTTTTACAATTGTCCAAGCCCCACTAGGGAACAGATCTGAGAAGACCCCAGCAGCCTACAACAGAGCTGCCCAAACTGCCCACAGCTCTATGGCCCTGGGGAACAGGACGGGCAAGGAATCACAAGCCCAGAAGTTCACATCTTCTCCTGAGATTAGTGGAAATACCCGCTTTTCAAAAAAAAAGTTATGATTGCGGTTAAATATACCCCACAGAAGTTTACTGTTTTAAGTGTACCATTCAACAGTGTCAAGTAGCTACATGTTGTCTGATCATCACAGCATGTTCTTTTGAAAACTTTCCTTCATCCAAGTGAAATGCCTGCTTTTGAAACTCCCATGTGCAGGTATATCCCCTGAGGGGCTTGCTCAGATGCAGACACAGTAGGTCGAAGCTGGAGTCTGGGACTCGGTCGTTCTGTGCATTTCCAAATCAGGCCCCCGAGATCTGTTGGCCCATGGGGTCTCATGAGAAGTCAGGGCAGGGCTGGTTCAGCGGCTGAAGCTTCCCTTCCAAGAGGAGAACACAGCTTGGATTTCTAGCCAGTGCCCCTCCCGGGCAGCTCCGAGGCTGCCTGTAGGCAGAGGTGTATGCATGTTGCTGTGATGCAGGAAAAGTCCTACGGAAACCTCCAGACGACGAAGATGGACTGTGAGGAAAGACCTGACAATCCTCTGAAACCAACCAGAGCAGACGGTTGTCCAGCCAGAAACTGGCCCTGCAGAGTCCATGGGATGGGGCAGCCGTGGGGAGTCTGGGCCATTCGGACAACAGCTGACCAGAATAAGGAGCCAGATCAAGCTTCCTTATCTACCTTCGGGTTTTGTTGGGGTGCTTTGCCTCTGATCTGGAACGTCATTGCCCTGAAGGCTGGATCCTGCAGTTTGCATCCTTCTATCCCCCGCCTCCACCTTGACAAAGTTCTCCTGGGTGTGGATAGAACGGTTGCTTAGATGCTTATATCTTCCAGCATTGCTTTCCAAACATTTCTTTATCCTCACATCACAACTGGGAGGTCAGGGGATATTTTAAAAAGAAGAACTGGAGAATAGGACCAAGGAAGAGGAATGACTTTTTGCGAGTCATGTTTGCAGAGTTGGGATCACCCATCCTTTGCTCAGAGGGATCCCAAGGAATGAATCCAGGGTTCATGCTAACGCCTGTCGGGGCCTAAGCCCTCCCTGGTCCCCTCACTCTCCAGTGTCTGTCTCCTGGGAGCGTTCAGCTGAAAACTCTATGTTTAGAGGCCAGATGCCTGATGCTGAGGTGGCTGCAAGGTTGGGAGCAGACAGCTGGGCCAGCCCACATGCCAGTCGCCCACATCGGTACAGCTGCTCTCAGCAGTGCAGACTGGGAGTGACTTAAAAAAAAAAAAAGGCCTTTGGAAGTGGGGTGAGGTGGGAAGGGGAGAGGCAACCACAGAAATCATAGAGCAATAACAACCCCAGCTTCACTTCCAATGGCCAGAATCTTTGCTTGAGGGCTTTGTTGGGGGCCATCGCAAGGCAGCCACGCCAGTCTGAGCAGCTGGCACTTAGAGACGGTGCGAGGAGCATGAGCTGATCAATGCAGAGGCACGTTCGCCTACCCCACCCCCCACCAAAAATAATCCTTGGGAATGGTCTGGAAAGCAGAAGGTGGTAGGACAACTTGGGCAAAGCCAGCAGGAACCCGGCCTATACCTGTCTCAGAGCCACCTGACCCACAGCAGACCTTGCCCAGAAGATCCGCACTCGGGAGCAATTTGTCCCATGTTCCCCAGTGACCAACGTGCACACCCTGGCTCTTCTCCCAAGCCTCTTGCTCCCTTCCTGCAGGTCACCTGGGCTGCAGATGGGGTGCTCAGCCTCGCCCCCCCACCCCCACGTAGTCTGGTCACACACTGTAAAAAGTCTCCCTTTATCAAACCAAGCCTACAAGGGGGAAACGAGGCCAGAAGGCGCTTTGGGGAGTTCTCCATTGCAGCAGCTCTGTGATTCATTATCTGTTCTAGAAAGTGGCACGTGCAGTCCCAGCTAAGGGAAGGGGAAACCGAAGTACTGCGCAGCCCACGTTGGGGACGGAATGAGCTTTCCCTCTCCATGTATCCTGTATCTGGTCACGAGCCGAGAGGAGTGTCAGTGGCTGCTCTTTCTGCTGGATAGGATACGGATGCCCCACTCCACCCCACCCTGCGCTCAGGTGGAGTGGGGGTCTGGTGAAACACAGGGAGAGGGGAATGGGGCGGGGGATGGACTATTCGAGGAGCCAAAGGAACTCCCAGACCCCATGACAGATCCATGCTTTGAACAGCAGCAAAAGAGATATGCACAAAGAGAATGGGGTGGTTTTCCTTGTAACTCAAGGGGAGGCGAGTTTTCAAGAAGCCATCTGCCCTGATAGCCGAGAGGTGGTATGGGCAGAAGACCTAGCAGGTGAGAACACGTGGTTTCCAGCCCTTCTTTGAGTTCTGGGAACAGCTCACACACACCCTCCCTCACCCATCTTGGCCCCTCATGAACTGACGAGGCCCAGTGCACCATGAGAAAAGAGGGTGAAGACGGAGCTAGGGCTGGGGCTGCTGGAAGGAAAACTGCCCTACCACATAGGCATAGGGGTATCTTGTGACCGTGAGCCCCACCTCCCAAAAAAACAGACCAAACTCACTGTCACCAAATGGATTCTGACTCATAGGGACCCTGTAGGACTGAGGAGAATTGCTCCTTGGAATTTCCAAGGCGGTGAGTCCGTATTGGAACAGACATCTCTCTCCATCAGAGTATGGTGGTTTTGGGGAATGGGCCATGTGGTCATGCAGTCTGACTCTTGTCGCACCATGCTCCCAGAGCTCCATGCCCCAGACTTTATTATGTAAAAATAAGTGGAAATGTCACAGGTCTAAGGTTTGTCAGTTTCCCCTAAGGCCAGCTAGACACACTCAGGGACATTTCTCCCTGCAGCTTCTAAAAGTGAGTGACCAAGATGCCCTTTCACCTGCCCCTAAATGGTAGTAGCTGGCCTCTGTGGACTTGAGAGTTGGGGGGCGGGGGGAGGGGAAGGAGAAGGGAAGGCCCTTTCAGGAATGCAGTCCCTGGAGGCTCCCTTCCCAGTCCTCTCCCGCTTTCAGGATTCCAAAGGTCTGAGACAAGCTGCAGGATATAGTTGGCAAAGAGGCTCTGGGCTTATATTTCTCTGGGAGACAGCAATTTTGAGGGAGGGATTTTATTTGTAAAGGCCTCATTTCCCCGGAGGGGGAGGAAGCCTGCTGCAGGTGGTCATGGAGGGGAAACTTGGTTTGGATCAGGGAAGAGACATTCTGCTAGGTGTGAGTAAGCCCCTTTTTAATTTTTTTTTTTTTTAGGTATTCTCTTGTAGCCTTTAAGAGTGATTATAGGAAGAGTAATTTTTAAAAGCATGGAGGGGTGGTGAGTTACCATCCCCATGAGTCCTCACCTCAGCCTGCCCCTCCCAAGGACTTCCCCGGGTAGGGTAGAATTTTACTTTTCAACAATGCTTCAAAGGCTCCAGGGATAAACTGCTCATTACTGGAAAGAGTGCCAGGAATCCTGGGAAGCCGACCTCGCTCCCCACTGGAGTACAGCACTTAATAGTAATGGCTTCTTTCATAGGCCCAGGAAGGTTGGATCCCTGTTTCTTTTCATTCCAGTCTTCTCTCAGTGACTGCTGGGATAAAAGCAAGCCCAGGAGAATTAAAAAAAAAAAAATCACAAACAAGACAAGAATATTTGGGGCAAGAGATCAGAAGTCCTTTGGTTATTCAGTGAAGTGAACTAACTCTGCTTAAAAAAAAAAAAAAGGAATATAAAGAAATAAATGTCCCTCTAAGTCGCAGTGGGTATCAGCCCTTCAACCAAGTCACATGGGCTTGAAGCTAGGTGGCCTTGCTTAGCACGTGGAAGGGAGATGAACCTGGACCAAGCCAGGCATAAAACAGGGCTTCTTCCACACGCACACACACACACACACACACACACACCCTCCCCCAGTCCTTATCAATGCCTTTCCTACATCATGATTCTGAGAAGACAGAGCCCTGGTGGCACAGAGGTTAAAGTGCAGCAGCTGCTAACCCAGAAAGGTTTGCCCCCCACCAGCCTCTCTGAGGGAGAGGCTGTGGTAGGCTGCTTCTGTCAGGATGACGGTCTTGGAAGCACAGGTCTGCCCTGTGCACACGGTCCCTGGGAGTTGGGAATGAGGGCAATGTATTTGATTTTCTGGGGTGTTTTTTTTTTTAATTTCTGGGAAGCATTCTTCCAAAGCCAGTAAACGATCCATGCCCTCCCACTTCTTATTCATGAGTCAGTGATGAATGGGGAGATGATTATTATTGCTCAAGTAGGTGGGGGGGGGGGCGCAGGGGGGGAGGGTGGCCTGGTGACATAGTGGTTACTCGTTGGGCTGTGATCTGCAGTCAGCAGTTCGAAACCACCGGCTGCTCCTCAGTAGAAAGAGGGAGCTTGCTACCCCCATAAAGAGTCAGTCTCAGAGGCTCACAAGGGTCGTTCTCCCTGTCCTGTAGGGCCACGTTGAGCCTGCATCGGCTCCGTGGCGGTGAGGTTTTTGTTACTGGGTGCCAGAGAAGAAACCCAGGCACTTGCAGGGGCAGTTCATATTTCCCATCATGAGTTCTCCTCTCTGAAAGCCATCCGTCGTTTCTGAAAATGAAAGTAGGTGACATGGTTGAGAAGCACTGTACGAAAAAAATGCTGTTCCTTATGTATGTGATCTGGTTGGACTACTTGTCAACACAACTTTTAAATATCTGGCTTTTTACATAGCAAGTCATTTAAAAGAAAAAAAAAAACACCCCAGACCCAAACTATAGGTTAAGGTCCCTGCCACAGTGTGCTTTGCATACAATGGATGTATGTACAGATTGTGAAAAGAGTTATATGAGCCCCCAATAAAAAACAATTAAAAATATTACGTTCATTAGGCAAATCTTTGTGTGTTTTTAATGGTGCAATGTGTATTTGAAAAAAAGTTTTTTTGTTTTTTTTGGGCATCACTGTTCTCCGGTGGTGGGAGTAGGAGGCACAGCCCCACTGCTGGAATTGAACCTCCGTCCCAGTGGGCCGCAGTCCCGCGCACAACCACTACGCCACCAGGGCTCAACCCTGAAAAAAAGTTTTATCAAGTAAAAACTTATTTTAATAGCTGTGATTATCTAAAATTAAAATGAAATCATTTAAACTTAAAAAATAGAGCAAGGGTAGGTAGTACAGAATCTGACTTAGTTGTGTGTGATAACCCCATTTTAGCACTGGAAGAGCTTTTTCCTAGGACCTCTCAATTAGCATGGCTTAAGAAATATTCCCTGCTTGAGCAATTCAGGCTAAAAATAACTGTCGGGTTGTGGGTTTTTTTTTCTCTACTCATCCAGAGTGCATTTGTATGTCAACAAGATCTTTGCTACTTGAGTGTTTTCACAACTGCTCACTCCTCCTGAAAAGAGAGATGTTTGATACAATCGGGAAAGTCACAGGCTTGGTGTGAGGCAAAGCTATACTCCTGAAACAAGGCTCACCAGTCGCCAAAGAAAGCCTGCGTCTAAGAAGCCAGCACTCACAGATAGGGTAGTTTCATGATTCTCCCTTCCTTGTACATGCAATAGATGACTCTTTAACCATATAGACCTGACTTACACATGGAATTCAGTTCTACATTAACAGGGCCAATTGAAGAACTAAGAGCTTTCTAGTCATTGACTCATTAATTTTCACAACCCTAAGAGTTAGGTAGCTTTATCCCAGTTTTACGTTTAAGAAAACGGAGGCACAGAGAGATGTAACTGGTCGAAGGTTGCATAGCTAGTGGCAGAGCTGATACAAACCCAGGCCTTCCAACTCCGAAGCTTATGTTCTAACCACTGCACACACTGCTCTTAAAACATTGAGATAAAACGTCCTTTTCTAATTTTCTACAAAGCTGTAGGCCCCTATTAAATGCCAATTTACAGCCTTGTTTCCCCCCCTCCCCCTAAGTAGATACATGATCCCATGGTTCATTTGTAAGTGAAACTAAATATCAACAGAAAAGTTCGTCTCATCTGAAACATATCAACTCCCTTTAAAGCACCAAATGTTATTCATTTTCAAACATAAGAATGCACTGAGATAGCTGTGTGAGCATAATAATTACTTTCTAACATTAAATGTGTACAGAATTAGAGCCCTGGACACCTTCTACAGTTGAGTCAGTACTTAGTGACTGGATTGATCTTTTATGGCTGTAACAGAACTTAGCTAGAAAATTCCTGGAGACTGTGTGTGTGTGTGTGTGTGTGTGTGTGTGTCCATCCCTGCTGGCCTAGGGGGTTTTGGTTAGGCTAACTGCAAGGCCAGCAGTTCAAAACCACGAGGTGCTTCTCAGAAGGAAGCTGAGGCTTTTGGCGCTCAGATTTGAGTCTTGGACACCCAAAGGGGCCGTTTTGCTCTGTCCTACTGGTCCACTGTGAGTGAGTCAGAATATACTTAATGGCAATTATGTCTAATTCCAGGATTACATAATGGTGAGAGACATAAAGTAGTAAGTTATTTTCAATCCTTCATGCTTAAAGAACCGCTAAAGTATTTTACAAAATATATATTGGCCAACTCAGCTGTGGCAGAACCTCACTGTCAGGAACCTGGCAATGCCCAGGCATCGGTCACATGTTCCTTGCGTTTACTTGAAGCTGTGTTCTTTCCTTAGGTTTTCCCAATCTTCAGCATGTACTTCCAAACTGTCCTACCAGCGCCATATTTAAAGTGCTGCCCACTGGTAGCATACCACTCTCTAATTGGTTTGCTTCTGAAATAATTATTCGCTACCTTTCAAATACGGAACTTTTTTTTTTTCCTAGACAAAAAGCTCTCTGGCGTGTAATTTAGTAAAATCAACTGATGACTTGGTTGTCATCACCTGCTCCAAACACTGATGTCACCATTTGGGTTACAAAAGCAATTCAGGAAGTTTTGCTAAGTGAGAACCCAAATTTGCTTCACTCTCCTACCTTGTTTTGAAGTCCATTTCCCTTTCACTGAGGCATATGCCTCATATGGGCGGTTGGAGGCGGGGTGGGGGTGCGGGACACTTAAACTTTCCATCCTGACACCCAGGTAGAGTCAAGACAGTCCTGATCAGTTGGACAAGTCCATCTCATCAATTTCCTCATGTCAATTCTACTAGATTTCTAACCTAAACGATTAGGTGAACATTCAGGGTTGAAAAACGACCTGTGTGTTGTAGTTTAATTAAGGAGACCAAAAGCAAGTTTTAGTCAAAAGCCTTTTTTGTGGATGAGGAGGGCTTCCAAAGTGGACTGTTGTTATTTCATGTCCAAAACAATGCTACCCAAATTAGATTGGGCTGTTGACTATCGTAGCTGGCTTCAAACGGCCTTCTCAAGGGCACTTGTGGTGGCAGGCCACTGGGAGTCTAAGAGCAATCCTCAGACCTGGGGGGCAGACTTGAAGCGTGTCTCTCGTGCTATCTGATGAAGTGTGAGCCAACAATGTCCACAGTCTGGGCAAGACTGATAGTAAGAACCACACCTTCAGTTCTCTGGGGACTTCAGGTCCCCTCCTCCCACTTCCTTCCCCAGACAGGTGATTATAGACCAGGAGCCAACGAGGTTGCTTCAAAATATTTAATACGTGTCAGACACGTAAAGTTACATTTTTTATACAAAAATCAATACATCGAAGGAGAAAATACTGTACAAAAAAACCTCATCAGCTCCCCCAACCTTTATACAACAAAGACTGGAGTCACTGTATCTACAAAACCATAAGGTCTTTTTTCACTTAGGGCTTCTGTCTGTAAACTTTGTTTCATTAAACACTTTTTAAAAGCACTGCGTAGTAGTTCTGACCTAGAGCTTTTAAAAATATATCATTTCTCTATAAACTCCTTATTTCCAAGTTTGAACTCTCCTGGGAAGTTTTATCAAGCTTTGTCACACTGTGAGGAAGAGGACTGTGGACATTGCCCCTTCCCAGGGTAATCACAGGGTATAAACGTTTCTTCCGTGAGAGAAGGGTGGGGAGCGAAAATAACCCGAGTCCCCAGCTCCAGACTAAATCCCTCGAGTCTTGGGAAATCCTGGGAGGAAAGGCCACTCCAGACTCCGGGGTGGCTCTAGCTTTCATGTGAGGGGCGTGTGTAAAGTCCCTTCCTCCCCCGAGGACGAATGGGGAACTCCCCAGACCTTCTCTGCGCTTCCTTCTCGGTGTTGTCGGCAGAGGAAAGTCCCTGTCTGCCCCCAATCTCTTAAGCCCAGGGGATGGGGTGATGCATTCAAGGGCAAAATAAGTCTTAATTCAACAAGACAAACTTACAAACACACGGACATACACAGACACAAAAGTTAACGTTCTCTTCCCCCAAACCCTCCAACTCCCAAGTCTTGGGAGGAGCCCCGCGAGACTCGTGGCACAGCCCGCCGCCAAACCCCAGGGCAGGGTCCCGCTGCCCCGCAGCAACCAGTCTCCCCAGCGCGCCCAGCGCCTCCGGCTCGGCCTGGGGGTCGCCCTCGCCACCGGCAGAGGCCCAGACTGCACTCCGAGGACGCCCGATGCTCAACCTCCGTCCCTCACCGGGACCCGGGGGGCTCAGAAGGCCACGATGGCTGTGCTCCATGGGTTCATGTCTCTCAGCACGGGCTTATCGCAGCAGATCTGCCCGGGCTCGGCGGCTTCCGGTCCGCTCTCCCCGTCCTCTCCTTCCTCCCGGCCGCCCCCGGGGCTTTTCTTGCGCAGGAGTCCCGAGAAGCTGGAGCCGAAGATGCTGATGAGATTCGCCACGTTCCCCGTGTCCATCTCCTCCTCCTCCTCCAAGTCCCGGCGGGCCTTCTTCAGCGGGGTCGCGCCTGGCGCCGCGCAGCCCACCCCTGCTGCGACCCGCTTCCTCGGGCCGACCGGGGTCGGCGCGGGGGACTCGGCTTCGGCGGGTCGGGGCGCGCCGCGGCAGCCGGCGCGGGGGCACCCGGTGGGCGCGCCCGGCTGGTCCTCTCCGCCGGGGGCGCAGCAGCAGTGGCGGCGCGCGGCCCGGGGCCCCTCGGGAAAAACATCCGAGCCTCCGGTCTCCGCCTCGCCCGCTCCCTCCACGCGGCGCCAGGCAGCTTCCGCCTCGGGGCCGCGAAGAGTGTCCTCGGCTCCCGTTCCAGCGGCAGCCGGGTCCGCGTCACCGGTCCGGGGCTCGCCGGGGCCAGCCGGACGCTCCGGCTGCGGCTCCGAGTCCTGCCAGGCGGCGCGGGAGGCTGGCGGGGGCGGCTCCCCCCAGCCCGCCGGTGGTCTGGCCGCCGGGTCCCCGAGCTGCTGTGGCGGCGCCATGGGGCTTTCGGCGGGGCCGGCCAGGTAGAGGCCAGGGCACGGGTCACTCAGGTACACCTGGCGGGCGCTGCGCAGCACCAGCGACACCAGGAGGTTCTTGTGCAGCTTGATGCCGCCGCGCTGGACTCGGGAGTTGTAGATCTTGCCCAGGGAGATGCTGACGATGCGGTGAGCCTCCAGCTTGAACTCCATCCTGTCTCCCCCTTTCTCAGGACCCGCGCGGAGATGAGAGGGGGGTGAGCCCCGGCCGCACGTTCCGAAGCTGGGAGGCGAAGGAAGCGTAAACAAGCCCGCCCCGTGGGTGGACTCTCCAAATCTGAAGACTTGGAAGAGAAACAGCTCTAGTGACGCGCGCGCCGACTACTAGCTTGTACACACAAGGCAACCGCCCGGTTTCAGGTCCTGTCGCTAACTAAGGGCAGAGCGGCTGCCCGGCGCCTTTTATAGGTTCCTCGTGCGCCAGCCAATCACAAAACACTGCCAAACGTTCCGGGGCCGGCCGACACGCCCCCTTACGCCAAACCCGGCCAATCGGAGGGCGACAAAGGGCAACTGGGCCGATTCGAACGTTACTCGCGCGGAGCTGGTTCTTAAAGGGGGCGAGGCTTGCGTCCGACCTATCAGTGAGGGTCGGGACTGAGATCCCAGGGCTAGTGTTGAGGAGAAGTGTTTTCACAGCCGCTAGTGCAGCGGTTCTCAAGCTGTGGGTCACGACCCCTTGGTGTGTGTGTGTTCAAACGAACAGTTCACAGACGTTGCCTAATACATCCTGCTTATCGGTTATTTACCTTACGATTCATAACAGTAACACACTTAAAGTGATGAAGTAGCAACGAAAATAATTTTATGTTTGGGGGTCACCACCACATGAGGAACTGTATTAAAGCGTTGCGTCATTAGGAAGGTTGAGAACCACTGCTCTAGTGTTTGGCGTTAAAGTTTGGGGCTTGTGCGCTAACTGGAATGAAACCTCTCGAACTTTCCTCAGCGTATGGTAGCAGACCCTGCTCAGCAATAAAGTCTGGTTCCCGGATCAGCTCCCATTTCCGGGTGACACACCTGTAAGCGGCGGGTCAGCTGGAAACGACGACATTTCTTGATGTCACTCACATACATTTACTACAAGATATTTGGCATGCTTGTAGTAGTAGTATTTGTAAGATAATCATTATCTGGGTGTAAATAGAGTTCAATGGCACAGGCGCCTTTCCCACCTGCCAATTACAAAAGTTCCCAAGGAGTTGGGGGGGGGAGTGTCACGAGAACAGCTGAGAGGTTGGAGATTGATCCAAACCCACCCAGAGGCCCCTCAGAAATAGGCCTCTTGATCTGCATCACAGCCTAACAGTCTTACGGAACAGTTAGACGGTGACGCACATGGGGTCGCCATGGGTAGGAACGGGTTCAATAGAAACTAACCACACGAATTCCTGTTCGGAGCTTCCTAGCGAGGATTCGCACCTCAGCACAGGGGGCTCCAAACAGTGCCTGTCACTTGTTCTCTGGTCTCTAGGACACACCCGATTACAAATGGGAAGCATCACAGACTTTCCACTCTGATTTTTCTCCAAGAACTGGCCAGTACACCCTCGGAAAAATCTAGCAAGTTCTAAAAATACAAATAGTGAAGTTCCATGTTCCCATCATGATATCATAATTTCATTTTACATTCAGGTAAAAATAAGTGTGTGCGTGTGTGTGTGTGTGTGTGTGTGTGAGAGCGCGCGTGCGCCAGAAGTTTCTGGCCAGTCAACAACTCATTCAGTCTAGGGACTTTTAGAACAGGTTATCAGGGCAGAGTCACCACAGGGTGGTGCAGGGTCCTGAACTGGGAACCTCGACCTATCCATGTAATCTGGGCAAATAACCTCAGAATGATGTCATTTTTCTTAAAAGAAGCGATGACATACCACCTATGGCCTGTTACCTGGAAGAGACATGACCATGACCATTCTCAGTTACAATCCACCTGGGTTTGGCCACGTGGGACGCTGCGGCAGGAGGAACGCCAGAGGAGGTGAGCTTGCTGGTGGCGGTGCACAAACAGCAGCTGTCAGAGGCGTGATGGCTCAGGATCAATACCTCTGGTCACCCACACCTTTTTTTTTATGAGACTAAGCAGTATGCATTCTGTAATACCATGAGAAAGTTGTCCTTGTCCTTTGAGAGCTGTTATTAGTCATCACTAAAACCGCTTACGATCACCACTCCAGAGACCAACTTCCTTGTTTGCATAGCCAGCTCCTTATCTTACTCGCTGTACGACCTTTGGAAAGTTATTTCACCTCTCTGGGCTTTCATTTGTGTTGTATTATACTTTGGGTTTTTTTTTTATCAGAAAATGGAGATACTTATTTCCTACATTGTAGAAATTTTGTAAGGAGGAAACAAGGTAATCTTGTAAGTCTTTGAGCAGCCTCTGTCATACGGTAAGCTGGTGGTTTCAATGTGTGGACCGTGGTTAATTCTTCATAGGTGGACAGCCTATTTCATCTTCATAGTCTGAATCTGGTCTCAGTCTGAAACTTTATTCTCCCTGGGTGACCCTGCTTCTCTTTGAAATACCACCGACGACAGGCCGTACACCCCAGGAGGACAAACAGGTAGATGACAAACTAATAACAAAAGTTAGTTGCTCCTGTGTAACCATCTCATGGACACAAACCCTTTGAGGGAGGGAGGAGTCTGAGGAGAGAAGGAACTTAAGTGCAAAAAAAGTTTTGACCAACGAAGTTGTATCTGAGAAGAGGGTTGAAGACCCCTGAGCTAGGAGCCACGAGTCCCCAGCAAAGTAGGAGTAGTGGTAGTAGTAGCAGCAGAGGATAGCACAGGGAAATACCTAATTTGGCAGTGGTGCTCAGCACCTTCCCTAAAGAGGTGGCAACAGTGGGAGCAGAGACTGAGGCTGCATGATGAGGTTCTTAGCTGCTTTGTGGAGGAGGTGAGAGAAGCAGGATCACAGGAAACTACTAAAGGCTGTTGAGCAAGGCAACCACAGCATGCCTACCAGGGTTGGCCCAGGAAAGCCACTTAGTTATAAAGCTCATGGGAACTTGCAGAGAGGACTGGAGACTTAGAACTAGTGTGGAAAGAGGAAGATGAAAAGAGGAAGAATGGAAAAAGAGGGGCAAAAGGAACGTTTGAGATGATAGACGCTGCTTCTCTGCCCCCAACAGGTCACTACTTGCCTTTGGGAGATGAGTCTGGCCCAACCAGGCTGATCTGTGTCACCATCCTCCGTGCCACCACCTGGCAGCACATCCCTTCATCATTTGCACGCACCACTCTCCCCTGCCATCCTCAGCAACCCTCTCGGACAGCAAAAAAACATTTCGTTCATATTTGTAGCCAGGACATAATCAACATAGTATCCTCCTGCTGTGATAAAGGACTAACCATTCTGATAGCATCCTGCAGCTCCTTCGGAAGTGCCAGGGGTGTGGAAGTTTTCTTCAGGAGGGGCTGGGTAGCCAGAAAGAGAGCTACGTTAGGGGGCTTGGAACAGAGGTTTCCCCAACTGGCAAGGATGTCTTTAAGTATTTTGACAATGGGTATGGTCATTCCAGTGTATACTGAATAGTATGTGTTTGGATTAATGAGTGCCTAACAATGATCTTAGGCATTCTGAAGTGCATATGATGCATGCATTGGGTAAATCTTCTGCACAAGACCTCTTTGAGGTGTTGAAAAGCAGGAAGGTTACTTTGAGGACAATGGTACACTTGACCAAGCCATGATATTTTCTTTTAAATCATTTTATTGGGGCCTCACACAACTCTTATCACAACCATATATGAAACCATTGTGTCAAGCACATTTGTACATTTGTTGCCATCATCATTCTCAAAATATTTGCTTTCTACTTGAGCCCTTGGTATCAGTTCATTTTCCCCCTCCCTCTCCATCCCTCCTCATGAACACATGATAATTTATAAATTATTATTATTTTCTCATGTCTTACACTGTCCAATGTCTCCCTCCATCCACTTTTCTGTAGTCTATCCTCCTGGAAGGGGGTTATGTGTAGATCCTTGTAATTGGTTTCCCATTTCTACCCCATCTTCCTGGTAGCACCATTCTCATCGCTGGTCCTGAAGGGATCGTCTGTTCTGGATTCCCTGTGTTTCCAGTTCCTGTTTGTACCACTGTACATCCTCTGGTCTAGCTGGACTTGTAAGGTAGAAGTAGGATCATGATGGTGGGGGGAAGGAAGCATTTAGGAGCTAGAGGAAAGTTAAAAGTTTCATCATTGCTACACTGTTCCCTGACTGACTCATCTCCAGTCAGTCATGATATTTTCTTTTTTTTAGGCATCACTGCCCTCTGGTGGTGGGAGTAGGAGGCCCAGCCTTTGCTCCTGTGGAGCCGCTGCTGGAATTGAACCTTCATCCCAGTGTGCCGCAGTCCTGCGCACAACCACTACGCCACCGGGGCTCAGCCCCAGTCATGATGTTTTCAATGGTCTCATGTGCATGTGACCATTGGGTATTGAATAAGGAAGACCGAAGAAGAACAGATGCACTTGAACGATGCTGCTCATGAAGAATATTGACAGTCCCATGGGCTGCCAAAAGAACAAAGCGATCTGTCTCAGAAGAAGTACAGCCAAAATGTTCCTTAGAGGCAGGGATGTGAGACTGGACTCACGTACTTGGACATGTTATAGGAGAGACCAGTCCCTGGAAAAGGACAGAGTCGACGGGCAACAAAAGGAGGAAGACTTCCAACAAGATGGATAGACCTGGTGGCTGCCTCCATGGGCTCATCTTGAGAACCCTGGTGAGGGAGGCTCAGGACTGGGCAGTGTTTCGCTCTCGGGTCCCACTCACTGGCACCTAAGGACAATGGTGATCTTTTCTGTCAGGCACCGTGTTAGTCACTGTCTTTAGCCTCACTGCTCATTTCAGAGAATTCATCTCGTCTTCATTTACAAATGGGAAAACTGGGGGAAGGTGGGGGGTGAGGGCGAACCAGTCACAACGATTGACAGGTAACACACACACACACACACACACACACACACACACACCCATCCTTAGGTGATGAAACATGGGGGAAGAGAGAATGTAAGATGATGGCGTAAAATGAAAATAATGATTTATAATTTGTCAAGGGGGCTGAGCCCTGGTGGCGTAGTGGTTGTGCATGGGGCTGTGGCCCACTGGGATGGAGGTTCAATTCCAGCTCCACAGGGGCAAAGGATGGGCCTCCTACTCCCACCACCAGGGCAGTGATGCCCTAAAAAAAATTTTTTTTTGTCAAGGGTTCATGAGGGTGGGAGGGGAGGTTAAAGAAAAATGAGAAGCTGATACCAAGGGCTCAAGGAGAGAGAGAATGTTTTGAAAAGGGTGATGACAATATATGTACAAAGGTGCTTGACACAATAGATCTAAGAGCTATAAGAGCCCCCGATAAAATGATTTTTTTTAAAAAAAAAAGTGTTACCAAATTATGCAGCTGTAAGTGGAGGATGTAGGACTTGCCTCTGCGCTCCTTTCAGTCTGAACTTCCAGGGCTAGATGGTCTGGCTCCAGGTCACTTGGTGCGTGACCTCTATGTAAAATAAGAAGTCCGTGGTCTACTTATGCAACATGAGCCAGTAATTCAATCTCCCTGTGCCTCCAGTGTAAACTGGAGTAATAAAAACACCCACTCTGAAGTGCTATGAATAGTCACCAGCACCATATAAACAATTAGGGTGAAAATGGTTTGAGTCCACTTAGAGGAACCCTGGAAGAAAGACCTGACCATCTACTTCTGAACAATCAGCCCTGGAAAGCTCGAGCGAGCTCACAGATCTCCTGGGACACCTGTGCGGTCACCAGGAGCCAGACTGGACAGATGGCAGCTGGTCATCTTCGTTGTTATTGTTAATGCTGCACCAGCCAGTGCCAGCACAGGACCTTGCAAAGAGTAGGAACACTGCTAATACTTGTTGAATTTTGATGCTCTTTGGAAATGTTTCCTAATGTAACATCATAACTCACTATTCACTACACCCTATTCCCTAAGCCCCTGGGCACAGTGTTTATGCACAGAGCTGCTAACTCTAAGGTCAGCAGTTTGAAACCACCCCTCAGGAGAAAGACAAGGCTATCGACTCCTGTAAAGCGTTACAGTCTCCCCTCCCCTATAGGGTTGCCCTCCGAGTTGGAATCGACTTGCAGAAAGTTTGGTGTTTGGTTTGGTATTCACTCCTGCACGTGATCTTAGCCAAAAGACCGAGAAGTGATTGGTATTCAGTACTGATACATCCCTGGAGGACGGAGCAGTGTTTCTGATGCTCCACATTTTAACAGGTGCCGGCAACATCACCTTTCTCCCAAGAAGCAGCTACTGGGTGTGAACCACAAACCTTGCAGTCCAGGGTCTAACCCACTCCATTGCCAGGGCTCCTTACCAACCAATAGGTGGCCAATGAAAGCCTGTGGTCTTGACATCAAGTACACATCAGTACTATTATTATCAGGGTTTCCTCTCATGCTTCCCAGCGGTGACTTCTAAAATGGAACCCTAAGGATGCATTTCCAGAGGGCCTGGACTCTTATAATCAGGAAGCTCTGTCTCTAGCTATCAAACAGAGGGATGAGAGGGAGCACTAGCTTCTAAGCTTCAGGAAGCCAGGTAAGGGAGTTAGACTTTCCCATCATGGATGTTTGCTGTTCTCTCTTTTAAAGGAAACAAAGACATGGGTAGTATGCTCGGCAATGTCCTTCTGAGAAGGTCATGGATTCAGAGTCAGATGTGCTCCAATCTTCTGTCCTTCTCCGTTGGACCAGGACCAACCTCCCCACAGGCCTGTGCTGCTAGCAGACCTGACCAGTCTTCTCAGCACGGTGGCCTGTCCGTCCACTGTGGTTGACCGATTCCCTCCCTTGTTCGGGCAACCAACTGAAAGCGAAGTATGAGTGTCAGAAGGTTCCAAATCCAGACCTAGCTGCTGCCACCGAGTCCCCTGCGATCTACAGCGACTGCGTGAGAAAAAAGGGCTCGGCTCCCTCGGGTCCCCGAGGCAGCCATCGCTATGGAAATCAGACCTGCTGCAGTTTTTTTCCAGGAGGCGGCTGCTGGTTCCCACTGATCCTCTAGTTGGCGTTCGAGCGCTTTAACCACCGTGCTACTAGGGCTCTACACCAGAAGACCACAGAGCGGCCATCGCCTTAAAGTGAGCCCTGTCTGTGTACATAGAATGCAAATCCACTGGGGATTGCTTACACACACAGTGACAATGTGAGAAGTTACGGTGAGCCACAAGAAGGGTGGGTGGAATCAAAATGAGTTACCTGCACTGCGTCAAGATCAGGACGCGAGGGATTTGTTTTGGGTGTTATGACCATTTGCATGACATGCTGGATTCATGTTGGGGGGAAGCTTTATGATAATACAATATTAACCTCTTATACCAGCAATTATACCAGGTCGCTGTAGCACAGATCGTTTGTGTCTGGGTGCTAACTGAAAAGTTGACAGGCCCCACCCACCCAGGGGCACCGCGGAGGAAAGGTCTGGCAAAAGCTTTTGTAAATATGCAGCCCAGTGTATATGTGCAGCACAGCTCCACTCTGTAAATACAGCCACCATCCAATGGGGTGGCTCAGAGGAAAAGTTGGCTTGTTTTGCCATGTGAGCAATACTCCAGTCTCTCTTTCTGAAAACAGGCAGCTTTATGATCCACTTTTTAATACATCCCTCTTCTCACACCAATTCTGACATATCGTATGTCTATTTTTCTCTCAACTACTTCTACAGATTAAAAATTTTTTTCTTAATCCTGTCTTTTCCCTCAGCCCATATCCCTCCCTCCACTGCCTGGCCACCCGCCTGCCCACTCCTCCAGTCTGAGGTTTTGCCTCTTTCCTCAGGAAACCTTAGATCGCTTTTATGATCATCAGTTTCATAGCTTGCCCTCTTTCATACGCTTAAGGAAAATGACTCAATAAGCAGTTGAACTTAGTAAAGAGTATAAGCTACAAAATGGGGAAATGCCACCCTATGAGATCCTACACCAGCTCTGTCCGATAGATACCATGGCCGTGATCCCATGTGTCGAGAACTCCAGATGGTGCAGTGGGTTAAGCACTGGGCTGCTGGCTGCAGGTTCAGCCGTTTGAACCCACCAGCTGCTCCTCAGGAGAGGGATGAGGCTGTCTAGTCCTGTAAAGGTTTCTAGCCACAGGGTCTCCGTGAGTCAGAATGAAGGTGGCAGAGAGTAGGGCTTACTTTTCTTAACCTAAGCGGCTCCCTTTTTATTTCTGTTGGATGGCCTGGCCCTAGAGATAAGAAGGGCTCACAAGCATAAGAGATGCTCATGCGCTGGTCTCTGGTAGACAATGCACAGAGGAAAGATTTTAAAAAATTAAAAGCAAGTGAAAGATACACGAACATCCTTTTTAGAGTTAAGAAGAGAACCAAAGAAGAAAGTAGAAAGCAGAGCAGGAAAGTAGAAGAATCCAGAATTAGCCATACGAGGAGAAAGACAACATTCCACAGTGATGGCACAGAAACGATGGTGTCTGGGGGGAAATTAACAATGCAAACAGGCACATTTAAGAGTCATGGCCTTAGTAACTCATTACCATGGAGTCCATCCCCGCTCACGGGTACTCTCGGCTGTGCTCCTGTAGGGTTCCAGTGGCTGATTGTTTAGAGGTCGGTCGTCAGTATGTTCTTCGGAGGCACCTCTGGTGGCCTTACTCTATCAGCAGCTGAGTGAGTCAAGAGTCGGGTCCACCGAGGAGCCCCTCTCCTGGCTAATTGCTGCTCCTCCGTGCCATGGAGTGGGCTCCAACTCGTAGCTTCCGTACATACAGCAGGACTAGCCAGCGACCAGTCCTGTGCCACCCTCACGACTGTTGTGATGTGAGCCCATTGTTGCCACCCTTGTGTCAGTTTATCTTAGCGAGGGCCTTCTGTTTCACTGCCCCTCTGTGTGACCAAGCATGATGTCTTTCTCTAAGGACTGAGTTCTCCTGATAGCAAATCCACAAAAGGAGATGAAGTCTTGCCCACTTTGCCTGTAAGGACCCTTCTGGCTGTATTGCTTCCAAGACAGATTTGTCTGTTCTTTGGACAGGCCATGATCCTACATGATCGATATTCTTCACCAGCACCATAATTCAGCTCCAACATTTCTTCTTCGGTCTTCTTTATTCAATGTCCAACTTCCACACACTTGAGGCCATTGGGAAAATGCCCTGGCTTGTGTCAGGCACAGCTCAGTCCTCAGAGTAACTTCCTTACTTTTCAACACTTTAGAGAGGTCCAGTGTAGCAGATGTACCCAAATGCAATTTGTCGTTTGACCTACTTTCACAAGCATTGATGGTGGATCTAAGCAAGATGAAATCTTGACAACTTTAATCCTTTCTCAGTTTATCTTAATGTTGTGAGGACTTTTATTTATTTTGTGTGTGTGTGTGTGTGTGTGTGTGTGTGTGTGGCATCACTGCCCTGGTGGGAGAGGATTTTAATTTTTGTGTGTGCTTAGTCGTAATCCATACTGAAGGCTGCAATCCTTGATCTTTATCAATAAATGCTTCAAGTCCTCCTCACTTTCAGCAAGCAAGGTTGTGTTATCTGCTTATTTCAGGTTGTTCATCAGCCTTCCTGCAATCCGAATACCATTCTTTTTCATATAAGACAGCTTCTCTGATTATTTGCACAATACACAGATTGAACAAGTATGGGGAGAGCCTACAACCCTGACACACCTTTTCTGATTGTAAACCAGGCAAGTATTTCCTTGTTCTGTTTGAACAACTGCTGCTTGGTTCCAGTACAGATACCCTTAAATAGCTAGGCTGTATCTAGTCTTTTCAATCCTGAGTCCACCTGGAAGAAACAGGATTGTTTGCTTTAACTGTTTTCTTCCACCAAAAACCTTCGGTGGTTCCTGATGACCTTTAGGGTAAAAATGGGTGTTCAGAACATGAGACATGCTGAGAAATGAATGAGAAATGTCTTGGAAGATGAATATAGCTCGGGGCCCAGTTGTGCTCTAGGCTTCTTACCAGCTGTGTGTGTGTGTGTGTGTGTGTGTGTGTGTGAGGGGGGTGGGGATTTATAGGTGAACAACTGTAAAATTGGATGAGTCATTGGTCCTCAGATTTTGGCAGCAAATTAGAATTGCCTGAGGAATTTGAAAAATCCAGATCACCTAAATGAGAAGCGCTGTGGATAGGAGCTAGACATCAAGGTGTTTGTTTGTTTGTTTGTTTGTTTGTTTTGGACATTAGGATTTTTCACAACCCCATGGCTAACTGCAGCGTATAGCCAAGTGGATTAGCTGATAGACTCAGAGCCATCTGGGGACTCATACCCTCTGATTCTACAGGTCCTCCTGACAAACGACCTCTCTGACCTTCCCATTACCCTGAAGAACGTCAAGGTCCTGGCTCTTTCGCAAGTAGCTGGGTCTAAGGGGCAACAGAAAAAGGACGAAGCCGAGTGGCGCCTTTGGCTTGGGTGCTTTGTAAGAATCCAACAGGGCTTCTGTGCAGGCCAGAATCCTACAGCTGAGCCACCAAACCCCTTGCCGGTGAGTCCATTCCAGCCCTAGAGACCTGATGGGACCAACTAGAATAGATTCTTAGGGGTTCTGGAGCTGTAAAGCTATCCGAGAACAAGCCGTCTCTTCTTTCTTGGTGGAAGCAAACAGCTTCTTTCTCCCTGAGGTTTGAACTACACCACACAGTTTACTGCTTGATGCTTACCCGCAGTGCCATCAAGATTCCTTACCCAGTCCCTACTATCCCCTAAAGCACAATTCCACTCCCTACCTTGTAGTAACGTTTACACCAGTCTGCTTTGCTTTTTTGGGGGGAGGCATCACTGCCCTCTGGTGGTCATGGCCGCTACCCAGTGCTGCTCCTGAGAGCTGCCGCTGGATTTTGAACCGCCAAGCCCACGGGCCAAAGTCCCACACTCAACCACCTACGCCACCGGGGTTCAGCCCCTGCTTTGCATTTTTGATACTTACAAATTACTTCCTTAACTTTCATGTGACGAGGTTTCCCATTTCCCAACAGCCTCATAAAGTGCTAGGAGATGCAGCGCGAACTCTTCCTCACCGTCTTCCTGCTCCAACCCAGCACCAGGAACGGTGCCATGTGCATATCCCATGACCAGTAAATATTTGATCAGCGAATTCACTCACGGCTACCCAACATTTGGAGCTAAAGCGTTCTAACGCAGCCAAGGAAGTGACTCCAGATAATTTCTCTAAGAGAAATAAGAATTAACCAAATGATCACCACAAATACATTTCCTCTTACCCTAACTTATAATGATAGATCCCTGGCTGTCACAAGTGATTGGATCCTGGCTTTTAGAAGAAAGACTGGCATTTCGAATTCACCCAGTGGCTCTGTCCTCAAAAGAAAGGCCTGATGCTCTATTTTCAAAAATTCAAACTCACTGCCTGCGGTTGAGTCGATGCAGACTCACAGTGAACTGGTAGGACAAGGTGGAACGACCTCTGTGGCTTTCTGAGACCTCCTCTTCCTTCCTCGGAGCAGCTGACGGATTAGAACTGCTGAGCTTGGGATTAACAGCTCAATGCATAACCACCATGCCAACAGGGATCCTAAAGGTTGCAGGCAGTGAAACTCATGGAGCACAATTTTTACCCGAAATAGAGGCAGTCACCATCACTCAGACCTGAGTTGATAACGTTGAGCTGAAGGGTTAACTCATAAGTCATACCATTTCCCTGTAAAATCGAAAGACTCTACACAGAATAAACGGATTTTACGAAGGCCAGTTTTGCTTGCCTCTTCTATTCTGGTTAATCACTTATTGTCGATAAGTGGTGTCCTGAAAACATGACTAAGTATCTACCCCCCGTTTTGAGGCAACTTAGAGAGGTCTCGTTATCCCCGAGTGGTCCAAACAAGTGACATGCTTGTTTGGGTGGGCAGTTTGAGTCCACCCAGAGGTGTCTCAGAAGAAAGACCTGGTGATCGGCTTCTGAAAAATCAATGCCCGAAAGCCCTACGGGACACGGATGGGGTTGCCAGAAGACATGAGCTACATGGCCACTGACAGTGCCGGTCATCCAAGCTGTCAGAAATGCCCCGCCCCCTGCCCCCACTCCTATTTCAATCACCACAGCCAATGGGACGCGTTCATTCATCAACACTAGCGGGTGCCCAGATGCACTGCTGTGGCCTCATTTCTGGATCCCTCGCAACTGATTCAGGTCCTGCCGTGAACGCTCTTTCCATACAGAAACATCACATTGTTGATTTTGACTAAGCAAATTCTGGGAAGTATGGACTGAACAAGGGTCCCGAGTGGTGCAGGGGTCAAAGCATGTGACACATAGCTGACAAGTGGAGAAAGATGCGACCCTCTGCTTTGTCACGATGACAGTCTTGAAGCACCACGGGGGGCCATGTGCACTCTGCCTTACAGGGGAGCTTTGCGGTGGAATCGACTGCAGGGGGCGGCAATGATTGTCTCAGACACATCCTTCAGGGTCAAAGGAAGGTTGAGATCTGCTCTCCATCAGTGAGCAAGTTTGTTGACATGTGAACTCATGTTTATAAGGCAACTCAAACCAACCAACCAAGCAAACAAACAAAAAGGGCCTTTAAAAGTCAGGTGGGGGCTGAGCCCTGGTGGTGTAGTGGTTGTGCGCAGAACTGCGGCCCACTGGGATGGAGGTTCAATTCCAGCAGTGGGGCTGGGCCTCCTACTCCCACCACCGGAAAGCAGTGATGCCCCCCCCCAAAAAAGTCAGGTGGGGGGCTGAGCCCCAGTGGCGTAGTGGTTGTGTGTGGGACTGCTGCCCACAGGGTTGGTGGTTCAAATCCAGCAGCAGCTCTCAAGGAGCAAGGCCGGGCCTCCTACTCCCACCAGAGGGCAGTGATGCCCCCCAAAAAACAACAAACAGACAAAACAAAACAAAAAGTCAGGTGGGATGAGAATTGACCAAGGAAGAAAAAGTTTCTAGCTTTTGGGGGGTGGCTTTGCCCTTTTAAGAAGTGTGAGATTTTGGTTCTCAGCCTTTTTACTCCTCTTCCTTCTCAGGGTAATGTAATGCATAGAGAGTTTCAGGGTCACCAGGGGGTGGGGGGTGAAGGGGCAGCCTGCGGTCAGAGTCCTGAGTCGCCTTGTTCAAGCAGGGTCTCTGGCTGGTGGATTTGGAGTCTGTGTGCCCGGGCAGAATTGTTGTCAAGTGTGTCAGTGGGGTGTTGACGTGTCTTGGGGATTTGCTTAGTCAGTTTGGTCACAGAGGCCTGAACAAATCCTCTGGTCAGAGCCTGAAGGGTTTCTGTTATGACGGGCTTTTTCTTTTTTTTTTTTTTTCTTGAGGCTTATAAATGACATTTAAACTACTTTGATTCCTGGGCCAATATTATGTTGGCTTCTCATAGGGTAGAAGAATTCTGCTTCTTTGAAAACATGGTTGTGTGGTTGGTTGTGTCTGAAGAGGATGGAGAGCGCCCCCCCCCAAGGGGGAGTAAGGTAAAAGGAAGGAAAGGGTAGGCTGGCTTTGCCCTCCCCCAGGCCCCCCCTTCTGTTTCCGTGAGATCTAACTAGACTGGAGGGTTTGACAAACAATTAACAATCCTCCCAACTCAGCTGCTGTTTCCCAAAATAGCCTCTCCTGTGCTGCCAGGGTAGATGGGGGCCTTCAGGGGAGGGAGACACAAAGGTGCCCTCTTTCCGAAGCCGACTCATCTGTGGGATCTTGAAGGCAGGGGGGAACCCAGGGGATTAAATTAGCAGGCAGCCCAGGCTCCACCTGGAAGGGAAATAGATAATAGGCTTTAAAGACAGGAAACAGCTTGTGCTCCAAAATAATAATTTTCAAAAGCAGCCCATGATGGATGTGGGGAGGCTTTTCTTTCGCCCCCCCACTTCTTGGTTTAGTAGTGAAATCGCCCTTTAAGATGCCACGCGGGGAATGAGTCACGTCGTGTGGTATTCCTGCAATTCTGCTCCACTTCGCCCCCATATTTGGGAGGGCTGCTAAGCCAGCTCTTTTCTAAACCCGATTCCGAGTTACAGAAATTACTCAGCCCCTGTCTGGAGAGATCTGATGAGGGCTGCCATCGCTTGTTGTTTTCTTTCCCCTCTTCACTCTGCGCCGCATCTCTTTCTTCCTTATTTCCTTCTCTTGCCCAGCAGTGCTTGCCTCTTCCTGTACATTTTCTCTGGAAGGCTGCCTCTCGTGTTCCCACACGTCCATCCGTTCTGCAAGCCCCGGCTCTCAGGGGTCCTGCTATAGCTCTTGTCGTGAGTGGGGATGTGGCTGGGAGGGCAGGGCCTGGAGGAGCTGAACAAAGAGAAAGCCAGCGTGTGCCCTGGAGAGTGGCAGGAGCCTGAAGATGAAAGGAGGAAGGGGGAGACCTGGCAGGACCAAAATATGGCGCAGGAGGAGGATTAAAAGATTATACCTATCAATAAATTGGATTCTGGACTTGGCGGTTTTCAAATTCCCTGAAAATATACTGAAAGGGAATCAAAATGGCCATGCCAAAAAAAAAAGGGGGGGGGGAAGAAATCTGTACTATGAATGATTCTCCAACTCACAATCAACTTGAGTGCCAGAAAGCACCAGTCTGATTCCTTTTGCCTCCTCCTCACGCCTCCATCTAATGACAGCCTTGTGGCCAGGGGGTGATCATAAGACCATGCCATCCAAGAAGAAGGGAGGTTCCTTCTGCGGAGAGGCCAGGCCTTCTCTGATGTGCATCCTTGGTGCTTAGTACCAAGCCTGGACCAAAAGAGATAAATCCTGCGTAGGTGAAATATGAGCGAGTGGATAGATGGGTGGGTAAGTGGCTGGGTGGATAGATGGATGGAATGAGGGATGGAGAGGAGTAAACCGTAGAGGCTGACACTTGGATTATGAAGGAATAATCTGTTTTGTTCCATATATTCTAGAAAAGAATAAATAACTTTATCAAGCTTCCTTATGATCAAATAAAAAACCTACTGCTATTGTTTCGATTCCAGCTCACAGGGACTGTTTGGAGTGTCTCTGAGAGAGCAGACAGCCTCCTTTCTTGGTGGTTAGGAGTCCAACACTTACCTGGCAAATGGGTTAGGTAAAGACATTAAATGGTTGTCCTTGATGTTGCAACAAGACTGGCTCCACCTAGAGCAGCAGTTCTCAACCTGTGGGTCAAGACCCCTTTGGGGGTCGAAGCACCCTTTCACAGGGGTTGCCTAAGACCATTGGAAAACACAAAATTTCATTTATTTGTCACCACAGAGAAATATTTCACCATATATAATTACATACTGTTTTTGTGATTCATCACCCTGCTTTCATTATGTTCAATTGGTCACAATGAAAGTATATCCTGCATATCAGATATTTACATGATGAGTCGCAAAAGGACAGCTAAGAAGTAGCAATGAAAATAATGTTCCGGTTGGGGAGGGGGGTCCCCAGCACACAAGGAGCTGTATGACAGGGTCGCAGCCTGAGGTGGGTTGAGATCCTCTGTCTTGGCTCCTGACCACCAAGCACTGAGCTTCACAGGGGGGTCCACTCTGCACCGTCTGTGAGATGAATGCTGTCAAGAGCAGAAAAACGGCTGATTTCCCAGCAGAAGAAGCTTCCAGGGAAAGGAATGGTGGAACAATGTTCTGATCATGCTGCAAATATCAAGCATTTTATAACATCGTGTTTCCCAACTGTGGTCCTGAGAAAACTCTTATGGAAGAAAACTCCTTGGAGAGAAGAATGGATATTTGGGAGACCTCGGAAAAGCTCTTAAGGTAAGAAGAGGGGAGTGGGAGTTTACGTGTGAGCTGCTGTTTCCGAAGGCCCCTCCGACAAAGGCAGCTAAGCCTGAATCGACTGTTAGATGCTGGAGCCGGAGAAGCTGACATTCTCCTTATGTTGGCAAGGATTCGGCATGCCCGAGGGCCCGGGCCAGGTCAAGGTCAGACCAGTAGGAGGAATAGACTATTTGTCGCCCAGAAAGGCTGACCTCTGTTGTGACTCACACGGAGGACTCCATCTCTAAAAGACCAAAATACCTGTTGTCATCCAGCCCATTTCAGTGAGCAGCTGAGCACGTAACACTGTGCCAGCAGGGCCCCTTCAGGGATTAGCATGGCACTAAGTACATATATAATTGTGTGGGTCTACAGGGGGCGGGCCCCCAGGAGGGAAAAGCATTACTACAAAACCGCAAACACATGAAAGCAAAATATCGAGCCGAGTCTTGGTGGTGTAGTGGTTGAGTGCGGGATTGCAGCCCACTGGCTTGACAGTTCAAATCCAGCAGGAGCTCTCCAGGAGCAAGGCTGGGCCTCCCACTCCCACAAAAGGGCAGTGATGGCGTTCCTCCCCCCCCCCCAAAAAAAAGGAAGAAAAATATCGAAATATACAAAATATCAAAATATGAACCTCTTGTTTCCGGCCATATTCCCCATCTAGGCCTGTACACTTCCATCTCTCCGGCCCGTCCTGGAAGAACTGGGCACGCTTCGATTCACGCCACATCAGAATGGCAGCCCTGGCAGCCTCGCATGGCTCCAGTCATGCTCCTTTCTAATGTGTTTTTTTTTTTCTTCCCCCATTTTGGAGATGAACAGGAAGGGTGAAGGGGGCAAGAGCAGGGCTGTGGCGTAGAGGGGTGAGGTTTCCCAACCCAATGGCCCCCGAATAGCCCGGGCTCCCCTCAGAGAACGAGCAGGAGCGCTGTCAGGATGGAAAACAGTTCCTCGGTGAAACTTGTGTCTGGCTTTCTTCTCACCATCATCCTGCGGCCCCGTGAGAAAATCTATCAAGCTGAACCCTTTGGGATTACCCCAAGCCAGTTGCTATAACCTCCGGAGCTGACCGCTCTGCTTTGAATGATGCTGGCCCGGCAGATCCCCCGAGAAGGCACTGTTTGGATTGGCACTGGCTCTGAAGGCGCGCTAATGAGCCCAAGACGAGTGTGTGATGGAGAGGAGTTTCCCGCAGCCATCCACAGATCGAACAGGCTTTTTGTTTGTAATTAGCCTGGGCATGTATGAACTGGAACCCGAGTAGGCATACCTTTTTTTTTTTTTTTTTCCTGAGTGACCCTGGAATAGCCGGCATTTAAGAAACCCACAAAACAGCTCACGCTAAGACTTATCCCTGGGCGAGTTTCAAGGCCAGCCATTCAGCCAACCCTCCAGCCCCAGCCCCTGCAAACCTCACACAAAGCAAATGAGACCCGAGATGGACAGAGGCCAGGGAGCTTTACAAAGTTCCACCCACAGAAACATGCCTGGGAGGTATTAGAAAGGGCAGTTAATTGGTTGGCTCCTGAATGTGTTAATCCTAAGCAAAGCTGTGTCAGTACCTCATTAGTACATTCATTCTAGGAACTATTCTCTGCCGTGTTGTACCGCTGAGTATCTCGAACATTTCACGGAGGTTGTTTCACAAAGCCAGGCTGCACTGACTGGAATCTCAAAGGAAGAGTCTGGGCTCCAAGGCCTGAGTTGAGGAACCTTGTAGATTAAGAAAAGATAAGGCTGCAAATGTGGGTCTGAAATTGGGGCGTCTGGTTCTTTCTTCGTGGCTCAGAAAAACCTGCAGTTAGCCAGGCATCTTCCTTTGGGCCTTGCCTCTCCTGTAAGAACAGAAGGAGAGGAATCCACACTCCTATGTGCCAATTGTGCTGGGAAGAGTCCCTGGAACCAGTGAAGGATGGAGCGCTCCCCACCAGCCCATCTCCTCACACCTGAGGGGCTCCCTGTTCTGATCCCACCTTTATTCCAAAGTCTTCCCCAGTCCTTCATGTTGAAGTTCGCTGCCTTGTTGACTTTTCGTGTATCTTATTGGGGCATATATTCTACCATGTTCTGCCTTCATGCCGTTCTTCCTCATGTGATTATACAATGGTTCAAGTGAGGGACCTGTTTTTTTCTAACCTCAATCTCCCCAGTGGAATATGGCCTACCGCCTTATATCTATGAAAAAAAACCCAACCCCAAGTCCCTGCTACTAGAGTTGATTTAGCGACACTATAGAAGCTTTCTGAGACTAAATCTTTACAGGGCAAACAGCCTCATCTTACTCCCACGGAGCTGCTGGTGAGTTTGAACTCACAACTTTGAGATGAGCAACCGATTGCCTAACCCACAGCGCCACCAGGTGCATCTGTTAGGCACTTCATAAGCAGATGTTTTGAGTTTCTTCAAAGGGGTTCAGCGGCTTGCCTATGGGGTGCCCATTGGACTGTTATTCACAAGGCCAGCAGTTCAAACGTACCTGCTGCTCTGTGGGCAAAAGCCTAGACTTTCTGGCCCTGCAAAGATTTTTAACCTTGGAAATCCCCAAAGGCAGTTCTACCGTGTCCTACAGGATCCTATGATTCAGAATTGGTTCAGCGAAAGTGAGTTTATAGTTTGGGTGTTGAGCTTTTCGATAGGGATAGCAGCATCGTTCAAAGGACGCCGAATCAGGAATCAGATAGCACCATTTGGCCTTGCTCCTAGCCAGCTGGGTGATAGTGTACAAGTCATGACTCGATGCACCTTTCAGGTTCCTTAACTGTGACATGGGGAAGGTCGCTGGGTTCCTTTCGGTTCCAACACCCTATGAAAGAGGGATGAAAACAAAGACAACAGCAAAATGGCAACTCGGAGTAGCCCGACTTTGAGTTGCCAAATTAGTGAGGTCATTGTTGGTAAATGTCATGGAGTTGATTCCCATTTGTCACCAGGGAAATGCTGCTCTCTGATTTTAAATGGATGGTTATTTACCGTAGGGTTTGGTTCTGTTCCACACCTGAAGGGAGATTAAGGGGCCTGGTCTTGGGGGGCTCGCCTGTTTCCTTCCAACCAATAAGCGGTTTCTTGTATGACTTTGTTCGACATTTTTTTCTCTCACTACATCCAGGACTTTCAAGAACACCGTGTTCTTTAAGAACCATCTCTATGGGATCAAATTGACAGCAGCAACTCGAAATGCTAGACAGGATACTTAGCAGGCAGGGGTTTCATGTTAATGAGGGAGGAACAATCTGGAATGAGAAGGAAAGGTAGTTGCACAATATAAAGGAAGTCACCAAGGTCACTCAATGGTCCATGTAGAATTGATCGAACAGGTTATGTTTTGTATTGTGTATGTTTTAAACCACAGAAAGAAAATTTATAATGAAGCAAACAAAAATCACACAGCCTTTGTGTGCCTTACCCTGGACTTTTTGACCAGTTCAGAATGCTATGTCGTGCCACCACAGAAATCAAGGAAAGAGATATACAAGGACGGTGTATCCTGTGATGTAGATCCATGTCCTCTGTGCCAAAAGGACAGATGAAATCAGACTGAGAAATCACTGGGCAGCTGGGGTTTCCTGCTCAGTTCCCTAGGAAGCTCACAAAGAAGTGGTGCAGGCAGAAGTCTGACTACAGAGTGTCCAAGATCAAGGGACAAGGCGGGAGGTGGAGACGCGAGCAGCAGTTTGGTCCATGAGAACCGTTCCGAGAAGATGCAGCAAAGAAGTCATGGGTAGAAAGGGCGCCCCAGGAACTTGAGTAGGTGTGCCTGGGGGAACCCTGCTGCCATAGAGGTTCTGCATTGAGCTGTGAACCAAAAATCAGCAATTTGAACTTCTTCCCAAACTCACCAAGTGCACGGAGGTCACTTGATGGGTGTACGAAGGGTACGGCCAGTAGAGCCATGTGGAAGAGCCCACTGCGTTGTGGCCACAAAGGGAAGCATCAGCAAGACTCAGGTAAGACAGCCTCCGAAAATGGGAGCTTTAGCTGGAGGCTCAAGGGACAGCTGTGAGCAGCTGGAAAACAGCTGCTGCAAAGAAACCAGATCAGAAGAGAACAATCAAAAGAGTTGACGTGTAATCAATCTTAAGAGGTAGCCCTCCCACCTGTGCAAAGAGAGGCTTCCAGTTCAAGACAGCTCCAGCTGCTCACCCTCCAGTGCTGAGACTTCTCAATCACTTCAGCAGACGATGCCCCCTGTGTCGGAGTCCTCCAGAGAAACAGAGCCCCTTGTGTATCCATATGACATGCATGTGTGTCTCAGATGAATAGCTTGATAATCGTTTGATAGTTACCTAGACCTTCAGGAACTGGGTTACAAGATTGTGGCGGGCTGACAAGTTCAGCAGCCTGGACACTCAGGCAGAATTTGACCTTATGTTTCAGGGCAAAATGATCACTTCTTCAGAAAACCAATTCTGCTCTTTTTTTTTTTTTTTTTTTTTTTAGGCATCACTGCCCTCAGGTGGTGGGAGTAGGAGGCTCAGCCTTTGCTCCTGGGAGCTGGTATTGAACCTCCAACCCAGTGGGCCGCAGTCCTGCGCACAACCACTACGCCACCGGGGCTCAGCCCCCAATTCTGCTCTTAAGGCTTACATTACACCCACCCATATTACCAAGGGCAATCTTTACTTAAAGTCAACTGATTATAAGTGTCAATGATACCTACAAAATATCTTTATAGCAACATCTAGTGCTTGTTTGAATATCTGGGTACTGGCACATCTCATTTCATTGCACTTAACAGAGACCGTGTCTTCATAAACTGCAGGTCTCGGGGAACCCTGCATGGAGCAAGCCCGTTGGTCTCCATTTCCCCAACCACATGTTCTCACTATATGTCACTGTGTCACTCATTGGTACATCTCACAGTATTTTAAACTTGCTTAGCTATTGTCAGTGCAATATGCTGCGAGTCAGTGTAAACATCACTTTTATATGCACTGGGAAACCGAAAAGCTTGTGTGACTTGCTTTCTTGTGGTACCCACTTGATTGCGGTGGTATGAAACCACGCCCACCAGCTCTTCAAGGGCAAGCCAAGTTGATACATCAGATTAACCATCTCGTCAGGTAGTGGAGTCTTCAAGCGAAGGATAGGCGCAAGAGCCAAGCGCCAAATTACTTAGTTCCTGCCTACCCCACCATCTACCTTTTATGACGCTTTCAGTCAGATAGTCATTAAAGAGATGCTGCCGCTTAATGCTCTCCCAGGAGATTAGCAAATTCCAATAACATGGCCCCTTTGAAAGTATACATCACTGTTGATGGCTGTCTTACCGAGAAGGGTTTCTCTCCAAAGCATGTAGGGGAGGCTGTGATGACCAGCACAGATCGTTGTGAACAAGCTAGCACTGTTGGTCAGCGCTCTTGCCTGACCACGCTACATGTTACACTAGCTAGCTTCGTGGACATGCTTAAGCCCGATCATTGCATGCATTCAGCCAGAAAATCACATGAATTCTAACAGAAATGAGTTTCCATATGGTCTGTAATGCTAAAGAACGTTTTATGTTTGGAAATAATCACCAATTCACAGGAAAGAGCAAAGATCGTGGGTAGAAGGCAAATTGTAATTCTCCCCCCTCCCCCCACAGCCATCCCTGCCACGCTACATCTTCCATCATTATTACGGGCTACTGTGGAATCTGTGGAGTCCAACCACCGGAAACCCTCTGCATGTCCAAGGAGAACTGAGTGCCACAGCGTTCTCAGTGGCTAATCTTATGGCAACTGACCTGCCAAGGTGCCTCTGGGTTGACTTGAACCAGCAAACTCTTGGTTAGCAGTCAAGCCGACTGTTCGCACCACCCAGGCACTCATACTCCCAAGACAAACTCTCTCTGCCGCTGAGCGGATCCTGATTCACAGCCACTCTCCAGGACAAGGTAGAACCGGCCCTGTGGGTTTCCAAGATTGTCGCTCTTTGTGTGTGTGGCATCACTGCCCTGGTGGGAGTAGGAGGCCCAGCCTTGCTCCTGGAGAGCTGCTGCTAGATTTGAACCATCAACCCTGTGGGCCGCAGTCCCGCACACAACCACTAGGTCACTGGCGCTCAGCTGAGATGGTTACTCTTTAAAGGAGTAGAAAGTGTTCTCTTTCTCCCTGGGAACAGATTTTTCAGTTACCAGCCCATCACATAACCACTCTGCCTCGGGGTTCATCCAGGCACACATAATTATAGCACAAGTGAAAATGCAGAGCTTTGCACTGGGACCACGTGTGTGTGTTTCTGTGTCTTTTCATCAGATTCGTGTTCTGCTGTCACAGTCAAGATTGCAGGTCTCTTCCATTCTAATGAAGATCTCCCTCATGCTGTCCCACAACCCCTGGCCACCACCATTTGTCTCTATCTCTATCACTTTGAGGATGTTATGGGAGTGGAAGCAGACAGTATGTGACCACGTGAAAGTGCCCTGGAGGCTCGTCTCAAAAGGGCCTGTGCCGAGTGACTCCCCATTCATTGCTCAGTGAGCCCAGGTGGAAGGGTGGAGTACACGTTGGGCTGCTAATCACAAGGTCAGCAGGAGAGAGAAGAGGCTTTCTGCTCCCAAACCCACCGGGCAGTTCCACGCTGTCCTACAGGGGCGTTAGTGAGTCAGAATCGGCTCAGTGAACACTGGCTTGAGTTTATGGATGACTCCTATTCCAAGATAGTCATGTAGCACCGTTCAACCATTCACTCATTTAGGGACATTTGGGATGTTTTCAGTTTGGGGACAAATGAAGCCATTATGTAAAAATGTACATTTACTATCACATATTGTGTATCTGTTTGTATTATTTACCTGGGATAAATATACAGGACTGTTGAGCAAGTGTGTCTTTATTTATTTTATTTTTTTAAAGAAACTGTGTTAGACCGAGTTAGCTGGAGCAACAAATCCAGGGACATTCATATGTGTGTAAGAGAGTTCTATATCAAAGAGTAAACCATACATTAAGAAAACATCCCAGCTTAGTCCAGATCAAGTCCCTAAGTCTGATATTAGACCATAAGTCTGAAGCTAGTTCATGTGGCACTCACATAATCTCCTGTCAACTTCCAAAGAGGTGTGGTCTTGCCTGTGAATCAGGTTGTAGACAATAATGCCTCTGCGTGGCCATGGTCTTCTCCTGAGGATTCTGGGAATTCCTGTCTTCCTCCCTGAAGGCGGGGCATGCAACCTCTCTGCATTTGATCAGCCACATGGAGCTACACTAATGGAGACAGAGCCCTGAAGCTGGAGGAGCCATGTAGAGACCACGTCAGCACAGAGATGTTTCCCCCACCGCTGGACCCACAAGAAGTTTCACCCACTGGCCTGTGATCTTTCTGCATTCAACATCACTGCATGGTTGCATGAGTCTGAAGAGGACTTTATAGATTGGTATTGGACATATGGGCTAATAATGGGTTGCTGGACTTGGTCTGGACTAGAGTGGAATGTTTTCTAAATGTACAACTGCTCTTGGATGTAAAACTCCTTCTTGTACACAGACGAGTGTCCTGAATTTGTTTCTCTAGTCAACCTCTTCTTACACAGTCCGTAACTCCCTCTTCCAACTCACGCAGTACATACACTAAGGCAAAATGCAGGAAGCTCACAGGCCAGTAGATGCAAAGTCGAGAACATCCCGTGGCAATGGAAGCATCTCAGGGCTGGCAAGAGTCTCCATGTGGTTCCTCAACAAGAAGGTGAAAGGGGGAGAGAGAGAGAAAAGAGAATCCCACCTCTAGGGATGGTCACGCCCACATGGAGGCATCATCAGGTTGTGACCTGGTTGACAGGCTTGATTCCACCAGTTCACTCTTAATATCCTCAAGCTGACATGAGACTATGTAACTAACACAGAAACTATTTCCAGAGTAGCTGTCCTATTTTATATCCCCACCAACAATGTGTGAATACTGACCAACACTTGGTATTGTCACCATTTTGCTGTTGTTGTCATCGAGTTGATTCTGATTCTACAATCTCATGTGTGCAGGGGAGAACCACTCCATACGCTTTTTCAGATTGCGAAGCCTATCTTGGAGAAGCCCTAGTGGCATAGTGTTTCTGTGTTGGGCTGCACACTGCAAGGTCAGCAGTTCAAAACCACCAGCCACCTCTAAGGGAGAAATATGAGACTTTCTCCTCCCTTGAGTTACAGTCTTGAAACCCACAGGGGCAGTTCTACCCAGTCAGAATTGACCCGAAGGCAGTGTTTTATTTGTTTGTTTGTTTGTTTGTTTGTTTGTTTTAGGGTCTTAGTAGAAGCCCTGGTGGCAGAGCAGATTAAGATTTGAGCTGCTAGCCACAAGGTCACCAGTTTGAAACCACCAGCTGCTCTGTGGGAGAAATATGAGGCTATCTACTCCTGTAAAGAGTTCCAGCCTTGGAAACCCACAGAGGCAGTTCTATCCTGTCCTGTAGGGTCACTATGTGTTGACATCTACTCAATGCCAATGAGTTTGGTTTGGGTTGAGTATGTTGCATAGGTAGGCTCAGTAACTTAGGGTCACCCTGGTTCTAAGTGAAAAAGACAAATGAGCCTCAAACAGTTACACTCTGGTCTGCTCCGACTCATGACTCGTGGCAATGTGAGCGTCAGAGAAGACTTGGGCTCCATAGGGTCTGCAATGGCAGAGTGTTTCTGGAACATCTCTGGGAGCACTGTCATCGCCAGACCCTCTGTTCCCAACTGAAAGCATGAACCATGTACAACACACGGACTCCAGGCCCGGGGCAGGGGCTGGACTTCAAACCACAACCTCAAGGCTCTGGCTGAGAGAGAAAACAAGAAGCACATCCATCCTGAGGCTACGTGGCAGAGCCAAGAGGCCACTCTGAGTTCAGAAGGGAGGAGTTGAGGGTTGAGCACTTGGGGATGGCAAAGGGAAGTCAGAGGGGAGAGGTTGTTCTGTCTCACAACCATCCCTGAACTACTGGGCATCAGCATCACCCCTCCCGAAGTCCTGCTAGGCTGCTGCGGGAGGCAGGTTGGAGCCAGGGCCCTTGGTCCCCCTTGCCCCCCACTTGCCCTGCCCTCTGTGCAAGGCTCTCTTACAGTGTTAAGCATCGCCACAGAAGTTCACTGTCAAGAGTTGTGTAAACATAAAACCCGGAGTCCCTTATCTGGGAAAGAAGCCCTCATGGTGTAACAGTTACGTGCTTGGCTACCATCTACAAGGTCAGAAGAGCCGGTGGTCCCTTCCAGTAAAGATGATACCTTAGAAACCTTCTCAAAGGGTTGTGCTGAGTCCCAATCAACTCAGTGGCTCCTAACGAGGTGTCACGGAAATGCGTTCTAGATTAAAAAGCCAAAAAAAACCAAGTTGGTACAAAGTTGATCTTGGCTCAAGACCAGGGCATGTGTGTCAGAAGAGAATGGCATTCACAGGGGTCTGGATGGCCGGCCTTTCCCCCCAGGTGCCTCTGGGAGGACTCGAACTGCCAACCTTTGGGTTAATAACTAAGCACAGGAACATTGGCTCCTCCAGGGACTCCATCTTCCAGATGACCTTTCTCCAGCAAACTTTCTATGGTGAGCATCTCATGTGCTCTCTAGCCCTCGCTAATTTTCAAACTGTTATTGGGCCCCATCGCTGATACAGGTCTTGCCGAGTAGTGCACACTGTTAGTCCTTGGCTGCTGCCTGCAAGGTTGGTCGTTTGAGTGCACCCAGGGGTGCTGCAGGCAAAAGCCCTGGGAATGGACTTGCAAACACTTCCAAAGACTCTGGGAGCACAGTTCGCTGACACCCCGGGGCTCCAAGAGGCAGAATCCTTTCCCTATAAGATTTAATTAAGTCTCGAGACTGGTTCATGATAGGCATAACAGTAACTCATTCAGTCCATATGCGCATGTGAATGCCTACTATGTGCCCTGGAGTTTCAGACCACATGCGCTTGGAATGGCTGGTTAACTAATAAAGACCTAGTTTAAAAATTGATATGTGATAGATCGTTAATTAGAAATTGGAAACTAAAATAAGCAAATGTTCTGGCTTAGATGGAAACGTGGTATGTACCATGCCACATGGAGCAGACATTACTTCCTTGTGGCAGAAGACACACCTTGGAAATTTCTTTGTTACATCTATGAACATATTGTTTGGTGACTTGGTTTCCAGGCTATGAAGTCAGGCAAGTTTATAATCTTTGCTCCACTAACATTGGATCTCAAGTTCAGTTGCAAAGGCATAAGTTGGGTTAGAGAAGCTGTCCTCCTTCAGCTCTTCCTGATCCTCAAAGATTAGTGACTAAGCAACCATGTCTCTGTGGGCGTTAAATTTAGGACTTCACCTCAGTCCTGTCCGGTGCAGGCATGACCACCGAAGGGGAAACTGGAATGGATTTGTCAAGTGTCAGTGCACCAACACGTCAACCACCCACAACCAAACTTACTACCACCCGGCTGGTTCTGACTCATGGCCACCCTTATTGGACAGCATGGGATTGCCCCTTGGGTTTCCAAGATTACCGAGCTTGGTGGAAGCAGAAAACCTCATTTTTCTCCCTCAGAGGGTTGGGTGGTCAAGTCCGCAGTCCTGTGTGTAATCCACTAAGACGGGGGTTCCTTGAACAATAGCCAGAACAGGGAAACAATCGACCAAACAAAAAATGGGACCCTGCTAGGAATTTAATCCCCCTCTTGGAAAACCATGGCAGTCTGCTCATTGTGCAGCAACCAAATCTCTTGACAGACAGAGTCAGAAAGAGCTGTGCCCAGCTTAAAGCTCGGTCCCAAATGAACACCCCTCAGTGTGTGTCGGTCTTCATAGGCCAGGCAATCATCCAGTCTGCTAGAAGGGCTTAGCCACCTCTGGAGTCTCCCACTCCAGGACTTCAAGCTGTAGTTTCCCCCTCAAGGTACATCCATTATTTTTACAAACTCAGGTTTGTTCTGATTGTGCTGCCCGGGTTCAAACAGTGTAAGGCCCTGGTTATGTCTGTTTGGATGCCTTGCTGTTGGGTACAATGCACACAATGAGTCCTTGTCGCTGTCTTGGGAGTAATAGGCAAAGTGCAGGTATTTTTAAGAACACGCAGAGATTGTGCTTCTGCCCCCAATGAGCCCTTAGTGTTTCGAGGTTCCATTACTTCAAATCTCCGTGGGGTGGTCGCCTTTCAGAGTTTGTATCTTATCAGTCCGTTCCCAGAATCCTCTGTTTCTGCTGTTTCTCATGGAGGAGGGGTGGGGAGAAGGAACCTGTACCTAGCTCAGGTAGCAGGGTCCCCTTAGACTCCTTACTGGTTCCCACAAAGGGAAAGAAAAGAAAGAGGGAAGTAGAGAAAACAAACACGGCTTCCGTCTTGAAGGCCTCGTTTCTTCCTTTCTCATTTCCCTGGCTTCTTGTCCTGCTCGCTTGCTTCCTAGTCTCTGAATGTATTCCTTTTTTCCCAGAAGCTGTTTTTCTCCCTGGTCATTCCCATTCCCTGCCTCCTATTTTGCTTCTTCTCTCGCTCAGATTCTCTGCCCAAACCGTCTCTTGAAGCCCAGCTCCCACCAAGGGCCAGACACCCCAGCCCCTGCTAGGTTCAGCCAATATCAAATGGGAAAGAGAGGAAAGGGGGAAAATTTAAAACATCTCACCAATTCTCCCTAGAAGGAGCAGTTTCAGATATTTCCATTATTTTATTTTATTTTTTTAATTTGTAATCTTTTATTTTTTATTTCACATATTTCTTTATTTATGATCATTGATGAGAGCAAATGAAATCTGTACCTGAAGCAATTTTGCTAATGAAATGCCCCAGAAAGGAAAACTCACACAATTGTATGGCATGAAGATAAATTTTACACGTGTGTGTGTATATCTCTACATATTGGGGCCCAGGAAGGGTCCTGGAGGTTTAGTGGCTATGTGTTGGCTTGCCAACTGCAAAATTGGCAGTTCCAAACCACTAGCCCCTCCATGGGAGTAAAAGAGGGCTTTCTATGCCTTTACAGTGACAGTCTAGACACCCCCAGGGCAGCTCTCTATCCCATAGGGTCGCTGCAAGTCAGAATGGCCTTGATGACAGTGAGAGGTAGTTTCGGGGCTCACAAGATTGCTGAGGACTCATCCTCAGCCCCTCTCTTCATGGCCATCCAGGAAAAATGGGCATCTCCTAGCTGAAGGGTTGCAGGGAGGAGCTGAGCCAGTCAGGGTGCAGTGTACCAACGACGAAACAGCCAACTTTCCTCTAGTTCTTAAATGCTTCCTCCCCCCACCCTACCTTACAAATCCAGCTAGACCAAAGGATGTACACTGCTACAGATAAGAACTAGAATCCAGGACAGATAAACCCCTCAGGACCAGTGGTAAGAGTGGTGATACTGGGAAGATGAAGGGAGGGTGGGGTAGAAAGGGGGGACCGATTACAAGGATCTACATACAACCTCCTCCCTGGGGGACTGATAACAGAAAAGTGGGTAAAGGGAGACGTCGGAGTGTAAGACATGAGAAATAGTAGTAATTTTTAAATTATCAAGTGTTCATGAGGGGGCCTAGGGAGGGAGGGAGGAAATGAGAAGCTGATACCAAGGGCTCAAGTCAAAAGAAAATGTTTTGAAAATGATGATGGCAACAAATGTACAAATGTGCTTGACACGATGGATGGATGGATGGATGGATGGATGGATGGATGGATGGATGGATGGATTGTGACAAGAGTTGTATGAGCCCCTAATAAAATGATTTATAAAACAAAACAAAATCCACTGACAGCCAGCCTACGTAGGGTTTCCAAGATTGTAAATCTTTTACAGGAGCAGAAAGCTGTATCTCTCTCTCACGGAGCAGCTGGTGGGTTTGAATAGCTAACCTTGTGGTAATCCACCCAATGCCTGACCCACACCCCATGAGGGCTCCTTGTGTCAGAACCTCTGAATCCTGCCATTGACACTAGACGTATGGGGGAGAAAGAAGGGTGTGACTAAGGTGACTGGTATTCCTAATCTCACAGACAAGATAACATTTTAAAAATAAAGACCGCCAACGCTGCCGAGGCCACGGATGAGCTCAGCTGAGTGCTTTGTCGACCTCCCCAGGGTCTCCCGGATGCTCTGTAATTCTGAGTAGACTATTTCCTCTCTCTGACTTCAGCTGTAAGATGACACTGTCCCATCACACCAGCATACGAGGACTCACTAATTAAAATACCGTAGTGGTTCATTCAAGAAGCATTTACTGGGTTCCTGCTACATACAAGGTACTGTGCAACAGACTGTGTATATTGTTACATAAAAGGCTAAAATTAGATTGCCATAAATAAACACGATGAGACACTTATGTAAGCTCTTTCTGATAATTTTAACTGTTTGGCTATACTAGATGGGGATCTAGTCTTACCGTTTTAAATGAATTGGCCGGTTTTCATTCACTTTTGTTTGTTTCTTTTCCCCATCACACTGCCTCCCCAATCAATCCATTCACTTGCTTCTACAGCCCAAGTCCTAGGCATTAGTGCAATTACAATCAGAGCTGCCTCGTCAGGCTGTCCAGGTGCTATCCTGCATAAGGACACTGATCAAGAGGGACCAACAGGGCCAAAACACACCCTACAGTGACGAGCGAAGTCATGTGACTTGGCCTTAGCCAGCATTGCCCCAGAGGAATAGCATTCATTCACATCAAGGCTCTGCCCGGGTTTGCTGTGGCCCAGCGAGGATCTTGGGTTCAGCAACTACCTCTTGGCCACCTTCCTCAGCATGGGCTCTTCTTCCCCGGAACCCGCCTGTTTGCAGAAATCTTCTGTCTGGGAGACACCAGGGTCTGACCTCACATGCACTCTACTGAAAGCACCTGCCTTCTGGAGGAACTGTCCAGCACCAGGTGCCTCGGGCTGCAGACAAATGGCTGCTGGGCATGTCGGGGGTGACCACCTGGCCCTGTCCTGTTGGAGGGAGGATGTGGGCTGAGCCTTATCAATGGAGGGAAACTGATACCAGTACCAGTTGTATCTGGTCTACTGCAACTCACGGTGACCCCACACATTTCTGAGTAGAGCTGTACTCCACAGGATGAATTTTTGTCAACAGTTGGTCGCAGACCTTCTGTCCAAGGCCCTCCTAGGAGGACCAGACCCTCCACCTTCCCATTACCAGCAAGCTGTTCCGACCACCCAGGGGCTCCGGGAAGAATAGGGAGGAGTACGACTTAAGGAAGGATTTATTTTCCCCAATCTTCCCAAACCAAATCACTGCCATCGAGTCAATGCCGACCCTGTTGTTGTTTTTTTTATCCAATGATTTTATTGGGGGCTCTTATAGCTCTTATAACATTTAATACATCATTTCTGGCTAACATATTTCTACACATGTTGCCATCTTCATTTCCAAATATTTTAGACTTGAGCCCTTGGTATAAGCTCCTCTTTCCCCCTCAATGCCGACTCTCAGCAACCATCTAGGACAGGGTAGACCATCCCCGTAAGTGTCAGAGACCGACACTGTTTATGGGAGTACGGCGTTCTGTCTTTGTCCCTCTCCCATTTCCTTAGCCATCCACATTTCTACTGGGTTCATTTGTCTTTGCTCCTCGTGGATAGTTAAGGGGAAGTGGAATATCAGTCAGTCAATCTGTAGGCTGAGTTAATTTAATTAGCATGGCTTCCTGATTGGAAACTTAGTGGGTTACACCTTGGGTCGCTAACCACCAGGTCAGCAACCCCTCTGCCGGAGAAAGATGAGGCTTCCGACTCCATTTCTGTTTGTTTGAGCTGATCTAAAGGCGCTTTGCTGCTGCGTTGAGGGGGCGTTTGATAAGAGAGGAATGAGGTGAGGAGAGTGGGATATGGCAGCCGTGACAGATTGTACCTTTCTCAAAATAGTCACAATCTCTTCCATCCATATGTTCTTCTTGACAATGTGACTTTGAAAATCTTCCCATTGAATTTTGGGGTCTATGCCCTCCGCTGCAAATTGAGGAGACTTTCACAACTGCCTCGATCAATTAGAGAATGCTGAAATCAAGCGGATGGGCCTTCTGGGGTAAGCTCCTGTGAATGCTTCATGCGTCTGCCTGCATCTCTGCAGAGGCTCATGCTCAGGGAGGCTAGCTGCCCTGTAGGCATCAGACTGGGCTGAGGCTGCTGTGTCTGGGGGAAGCCTACATGGAGAGACCCTAAGACCCGTGGAGAGTCCCAGGGCAGCCCTGTTGCTCCAGTGCAGCAGCACTTCCTGTTCCAGTTATGATGTGACTTCAACTTTATAAGAGATAATAAGCTAGAACTGCCTCACCGAGCTCAACCCAAATAAAAGGGGAAACCTAGGGACCATCCCCCAACCAACTGGGAAGGGCTGTCAGAAAAGGCAGCGGAGCAGTATCTATGAAGACGGGCCAGGTGGTCAAGTGGAAGAACACCTGGACTGAGAGACAGACCCATGCGCCCTTCTAGCGTGGCACCAGAAGGCTGCAGGCAAATGCAGCCTACGCCCTGGAGGAGGCTCTGTGGATCCGTCAATTGTGCATGAAAGACAAGAACCGCCTGGAAAAAGGCGTAGAAAGAGCATGGATGGGGTTCCTCTGCTGCGACTCTGGAATCCTCTGCCTTGCCTCTGCCGGTGAGCAAGTTGTTCTCACACAGTCTTTCCTGCTGGAAGAGGACCTGACCAGCTGAGACAAGAGTCTGACCCACTTGGCAATTGTGTCCACGCCAGTAAATTAATACATCAGTCCTCCAGAGGACGTGTCCATCTGATTGCCGTGGCAACACTGGACAATGCTTCTGAGGACAAAGACGCCAGGGCGGGAGGGATCAAAATAAGACACGTCCACTCTGTGGGGCCCTGCTGGAAAACGAGCATCTGGCCTCCCTCATGGACATGACCACGTCTACAAAATACCCCTGTCTTTTCACAGGCCAACAGTCAAGAGGAGAAGCCAAGTAATTGCTCAGAAACAGTGAGTTTCTGTTTATGAAGGACAATTTGGCCAT
>PVJH01012613.1:50618-63780 GCA_004026705.1 Nesogale talazaci | reverse complement strand
CATCTCTCTCTTGATATTTTTTTCCTGATGGACCTTTCGGGACATCAAAGGACAGCAGTAGTGCTCACCCAAATAAACGAGCACATGCCCACCCCCTGCAGGAAGCCACCTTTCTATTTCACAAAGGTTTGAGCTTTAAAAATGTGCAAAGTGTAGGAAGCTGTATGACCTTTGTCTGTTCAACCACATTTTATGCTGGAATATTAGAAAAATTAATCTCTTTAGGATATAACATGTGTGTACCTAGAGATAGAGAAAATGGATCAAGAAATGTACAGCTACCTATGAGACTTAATTTCCACATCTCTGTAAACTGTTAGGAAATCAAAATCAAACTGGGTTTTGACATAGGGGATATTGTTCATTTGTTTGTCGTTCATCTTCTCGGTCTGGCATTGTTAAGGCCTCCTTTTAAGCTTCATGTACTTACTTTTCATGTGTACAAATCCACCCCATGTGATTCAGATCCACCCAGTCATCAAACAGAGGAGAATTTAAACTCAAAGACATGCCATGGTCTATGATGAGCATGTCCATCATCACAAACAGTCCGTCATCCTCCAATCTCTAGCTATTCTATTTTAAATGCCCTCAGTCCATGGTAATTCATTTCACCTTAATTCCATTAAGGGTTATCACATTTCATGGCACAAGCTTCTTATATTATTTCTGAGATACTTAATCACATATAATGAATTACACTGCTGCATTTACTCAATCAAATAATATAACTAATGTTCTTATAGGAAATATGTGCCCATTTATTTACCACAGCCATAAAACACAAACTTTGACTAGAACACGGCTACAAAAGAGATAAAATCTTTAGAACAGAATGTGATTACATTTTGAAAGTTCAACATTGTTAGCTGGAAGGCAAATGGATTAAAATGCCATGGCTTCTTTGTGGATTAAGAAAGATGCACATGGAATTTACAGTAAGTGATGCATTCACTTATGAAAATGCCTACAGAACTCAAGAGCGAGTTTTAAAGATAATTTTTAAATAGCTAACAATTTGTTTTTTAATCAAACTTCATGAACTACGAAAAGTCACTTGCCCCTTTCCCAACTCATCCAAGCCACGGCAAACAGCAACCAGTATTCACTGGCAGTCGCAGGAATGCTGCTACTTTTCATCCTGATTTCTAGGGAAAATCTTCCCTACCTGAGCTCCTGATACTTTTAGGTTCTGGGCCTCTGGGCCATCTTCTGTATGGAGTGATGATGAAGGCTGCCTATTAGTAAGCTATGTCTCAGACTGAAGCGAGAAACTAAACATGTCTAATTTGTATTCCGTACCTTGTACAAATCATTAGCCCAAACGCTTTGCTGGGCGGTAGACATGACAAAGCAGGGCTGGGTTTCTGTCTTTCCACAGCACCTCTAAGTCTGTGAAAGGTCATCTTGGAGCTGTCTGTCCTTTGTTACCTGGTACATGAGTCATCACAGGTGATTCAAGACTGAGTATAGGACTGCTAAAGAACTTGAATTTCAGGCTAGGCAACTTCCAGTTGAAGTGGTTCTAAAAATTTAGTATTCTGAATGAATGCCTCTATACTCGGTGATTCTTGAATCTAATATTGGATACCAAGATGTAAATGTGCCCCTGTCTTACATCTTTTACATAAATTTGTTAAACGGTCATATTGTTACTTCACTTAGTATTTTCCTGTTACGCACTTTCCCCCCTATGTTCCTACTTGAGAAAAGAAAAAAGGTCTATCATCTGGAAACATCACAAATTTATTACTTAAATTATGTATTTAGATCTCTGAATATTAATTAAAATAATACTCCCTCCCACCCCCCACCAGGGAAACATTTCTTTCTCAGGTCAAGATTTAGAAAAAATTCACATGCAACCATATGAATCTTTTTTTTTTTAAATGAATCTTTAAAAAACAAATTAATTTTTTTTTTTAAAGCTAGCTAGACGCATGCACCCTCAGATTTTCTGACACTAAACTTTGGCTACAGAACACTGGCCCGGATCACTGAGTGGATGCATTTAGTTTTCTAACTTCACAAGCAGCATACAAATTATGCAGATGCGACACACATGTGTTGACGTGGCCTTCCTAACACACAAGTCATGAAACTGGACCGCAGCTCTTTCTCGCAGATGTACACAGGCAACTCCAAAAGCATGTAACAGCCAAAAGTCCCCGCCATGCTCCCAGGTACGCACAGCAAGCCTACCTGTCACGTTGATAGGAATCACAGCCGCCTGGACTATCTGGGCTTGTTGTCGCATCTTCTCTTCTGGGGTTGGCAGTGGAAGTGACCTGGTCCAGCTGGTGTGAGTGTGAAGGTCAGAGAAGTCAGCCGAAGTGGGCGGTTTAGGTCTCCTGACGGAAAGAGGCCTTTCCTCCTCCGAGGACGAGACCGAACACTACAGGGGGTGGGGGGAGAATGAAGAAAAGACCACAAAGGTAAATTGCCGGCAGGGACATTCGAAAAAACGCACGACTTACTTGTGAACAACAAAGATTAAAGTGAAGCCCCAAACAGTCACCTTCAGAACAAGCAGCAATGACTGCTGAGCAGATGGTCTGTCATCTTGAACCGGACCCATGGTGCAGGACTCCCGAGGGCCTTCAGGGCAAAACTGGGAGGGTGGCGAGGGCTCTGCTGACCCACAACATCTGGTAAGGCCTTCCCGTTTTCCTTGCCCTTCCCATGGTCAGGGAGCACGTGGGTTTATCCCGGCAGAAGGAGCCCAGAGAGGCAGCAGGGCCGTGGCGGACCACTTCTAATCTTAAAATTTCGGATTTGCTCCAAGTACTTTCTCGCTCCGATCCGGCAGCCTTGAGTCTCTGACCTCGAGGGACATTTCTAAAAATGAAATAGCTGTGTGTGGCTCCACTATTTATATTTTTCTGAAACCACTTATACGGGGGTGGATTGTGTATGTGTGGTGTGTGTGTGTGTGTGTGTGGGGGGTGAAATCAGTGTGAAATTGTTAAACTCCAAGAAGCTGACGACAGTTCTGTGCTGAGTCTTATCAGAAGTCCCTGGGAATGTTTCTAGCCGTGTCTGTTTTGATACAGATTAGCATTCTAACTGAAGAGTCCTTCTTCAATGCGTTTCTTCCCACAGCACCTCCAAACGTGTCCCGAGAAAGCTGTTTCTGCAAGCAGTTTAGGATGGGCGTGATTCACTGGGGCCCCACGGCAGCTGGGTCTGTAACAAGGAATCGGGGAGGGGGGGGCCCTCAAAACTTGGTCTGCTCAGAAATCAACAACACCACACAGGGACTTTGGTGGGGAAACAGCAGTGAATAATACATAATAAATATCGAACCACGGGGCTTCCCGCCCCAGCATCTAATCTGGGCTGCCACTTCATGGAAGCCCTTGCTGATGGAAATGAGGACAGCAGCCTTGGGGATGGCCTGCAGCTCAGTGGAAACAAAACACAGCCTTCCAGCTAGACCGGTAGACATCATCATAGTGGATGGGGGTTGGGGGAGTGAGCGGAATAGTTAAGGATTTCATTTGACTTGGATCCACCCTCAGTGCTCACAGTGGAAGCAGCGGTCAAGAAGTCCAGGGATGTATCGCCTGGGGAAATTCAGCTACCTGAGACCCTTTGCAGGGTTGACAGGCACCTTTGGAGGAAGCTGAGCCAGACAAGTGTGTTTTCCATCACCTCATGGGCACGCCCGGCTGAGGAAGGGACAAGGATGGCTACAGAAAAAGCGATGCATGTGAATTAGGATGCGGTCAAGAATATGGAGAGCACCGCTGACTGCAGGAAGATCCAAGTCTTGAATGAAGGACAGACGGAGTGCACCTTAAAGCGAGGCTGGGTGCCAGGGAAAGGACATGTCTGGTGAAGTAAAGGTCACAAGGTGAGAAGAGGACTTTCGAGAAGCTGTCCTGATACAAAGGCAACGACAACAGGCTCCAACACAACAACTGGGTGGGTGACACAGGGTGGGGCAGCTGGGACCTCGGGCTATTCTGAGTCAACACTGACTCACCACAGGGGCCCTTAACCACAGAGAAAAAGAAGGCATTGGAAAAAAAGACATTGGGCTCAACTCTGATGGCGCAGTGGTTGTGTGTGGGACTGCAGCCCACAGGACTGACGGTTCAAATCCAGCAGCAGCTCTCCAGGAGCAAGGCTGGACTTCCTACTCCCACCAAGGCAGTGATGCCACCCCCCCCCCCCAAAAAAAAGGCACTGACTGGAGAAGAAAAGTACAGTGAAGCTCCCCAAAGGGCACCGTGTACCCCTAGCATCCTCCAAACAGGGTGCACTGCCTGCCTGGCTTTGAAAACCTCAGCTTCGTCCCTCAACATTATGTTTGGGGGGTTTTATCTAATTCTGAAGTGTATGTTGTGGTGCCTGTCTGGACTTCTTGCACGTTGCAAGCGGCCACAGGTTAAAAACAAAAACAAAACCCCCCAAACCTGCAGAAGCGCGTCACCGAGAAAGTTCAGGTGCTAGGTCAGTTAGGAAACAGCCAAGTCATGGAAGCACCTATCTTTCCTCTATAACTATGTAAACTTCACAAGGGACTGCACAAGAGCTCAGGAAACGGCTGAGTGTTGGGATCACACCCCACACTAAGAGTTGAAGCGATTTCAGTCCACTGACTCTATAAAAATGGGGCCCTTCTCTCTACCTTTTCCAGCCCACAGGGTCACTGGTAGGATCGGAAGAGGTCATCCAGGGGGGAATGTTTACAGTGTGAAATAGCCTGGAATCGAATGTGGTGGCTGTTGCCAACATGACAACGACACAATTGTGAATCAAAAACAAGTATCTGTTTCCTTTTCACTTTCATCGAAAGGTGGCAGAGAATAAAGACAACGTGGAAATAAAACTAGGGAAAAAATGATATAACCAGATATCTTCATAGACGTTTCACTTCCTACTCCTAATACACACATGTAAAACAATTACTTTCTTTTCCACCCAGGAAAAATGGGGATAATGTTTGTAACTAAATTGATGGACACACTCAATGGGTAAATGAAACAGATGCCATGGGCACCTTATAATGACAGAAAATTCCACTGTGGCCATTAATGTCCAGTGAGATTCTGTTAGAATTCTTACAACTCAAATGGACCCTGACAAGACAATCAGAGGAATGGTGTGGTCACCAGCAGTGGGCAGACCACACTGGCCTGGAAGGGAGTAATGCCAGCCTGGTCTCAGTGTGACAATGCTGCCCCACTTGGCCGACAGCACATATTCTCTCTCCCAGCTGAAACCGAGGAAGCCTGGTGGCAAAGGACAGGGCAGCTGGCCACATGTCAACAGCGCCACACTGCCAGCGAGCCCGCCAGAGAGTGACGGTGCTTTCTGCTCTCATAAGAATGTCCAATCTCGGAAACCCACAGGGGCTGTTTGACCCCATCACAACAGGCTCGATAAGAACCCTCAGTGACTCAATGGCAATGGGTTGTTTATTTCTTGTTTGGTTTTTTTTTTTTTGGGGGGGGGGCAGGGAAGTTGTAACTTACCCATAAGTCAGGGAGCCCTGGTGGTACAAAGCTCTTAGGGTGCAGATAAACTGCTGTGGAGTAAGTCCACCTCCTACCAGCGCTACCTGTTGGCTGCTAACCGCCGGTCAGCACTGCAAAGCCACTGGCCACTCAGCACAAGCCAAGAGGAGGCTTTCTAACTAGCTACAGTCAAAGTCCTCTGAGATCCTGTCTACCAGCACCAAGCTCATGGGCTCCGCAAACCGCGACCCAGCTGCAGCCAGTGTCGGAGCCAAGTTCAGTGGGGGTGCAGCCCGGGCTTCCTCGGGCAAGATGCTACAGCAGGAGCTGAGGAGCCTCGAGATGTCTGGTGACAAAGGAATCTCTGCCTTCCCAGAATAATGGTTTCCAGTGGGCCTCGACCATCCAGGGAGCAGCTGACACCATCTTTGAAGACCTAAGGGGTGAACTCTCCCTGGAGCTCCCCAGGGGCTCCTCCAGCACATTTTTAATGCCGTTTTTGTGGTAAAGTTAAGTGCCTTGGCTGATATTCAGGTGGGCTTACACTTGAGTACAGGGGTGCTCAATAGTCGATGGCGATCTCCCAGTCAATCACAAGGCATTATAGTTGATTGCAAACGTAGTGTGGGTAGGTCGCATGGCATTAAAAAAATAGACGGCTGAGGGTGAGGGTTGGACTTAGGGCTAGGCTTAGTTTTAGGGTTACTGCTAGGGCTAGATTAGAAGTTCGGTCGATCGTGATCGACAATGTCCTGCTCCAGTATATACGTCAAGTCTCGATTTGCACCCTTATGATCATTGTATTAAATAAATAACATTTGGGGTTACAAAATGAATAATGACAGTCTTGGAAAGCCCCAAGGGTCGTTCTACTCTGTCCTGTAGGGTCGCCGTGCCAACATTGGACTCAAGCGATGGTGTGGGGGATCTTTCCCAAAGCAGCTGGTGGCTTCACACTGCTGACCTTGCAATTGCTCATACAACTCTTATGACCCTCCCTACACACATCTGTTGTATGCAAGCCACATTTGTACATCTGTTGCCATCACTAGTCACAAAACAGCTTCTGTCTACCAGAGACACGATTTATACGGCGACACAAATATGACATAAGCATCCAAAAAGAAGAGAGAAAAAAAACTAGCCCTAGTCTTCCCTATGTTCTGCTTTCTTTTGATTGAGGTTTTTGGTTCACTTTGTTAATGTTAATTTTTTTAAAAATGTGCTATTGTATGTGAAACCCAAGAGAGATAAATCTAGAGAGACGGTACCTAAATGAATGGTTTCTTGGCAGTGCGGAAGGGGAGAAATGGGGAATTAATGATGAGAAGGACAAGAATGAAGAAACGTCTGCAACAGATCGTGGTGACGGCCGCAGAACCCTCCATGACATGACTCAGCCACTGAATTGGATGTGAATTGTGTGCCAATAAAACTGCTTTAAAAGGCAGCAACTCCTCACCCAGTCCAGGTGGACCAGAGACAAGTCAGGGCCTAGCTGAGCGGCTCCCTGTGATGGTGAGGAGCGACCCCCATCGCCCCGTGCTCTCCTCCCCGTGTTGGCACCCTCACAAACGTACGTTTCCTCTCGTGACAAGGTCAGAATCCCTTACGATCATCCGGCGTGCCCCTTCCCAGGAGCCTCTCTGGCCCTGAATGGTCACCAGGGACGGTTCCAGGAGAACCAAGATAAAGAGAATCCATTTCAAAAAATACCCCTTCCCTTCCAAGAAAATTCCTCAGAAAAGCAGGGTACAGAAAACGTTCAATGCTGTGAAATCACCCCAATTTACTGCGGAAAAACGAGCGAGTCAGGATGACTCCATCCCTCCCGGTGTGTACACTGATGGCAGTGACAGGCCACATCATGATGATGCCATGGAGGTGGCCAGTTAATCGTGCCTGGTTACTATATTAGCCCCTGAAACAGTCTCTGTGCTTCTGCCCTTGTGACCAGTACTTGTCCCTCGTCCTCTCTCCCAGTGTTCTTGACACAGTCGCCAGAAGGGCCCTTTGGCATCAGTCAGTCAAATTTTGTCACTGGCTACTCCAACCACCATGACCTACCAGGTATACCCATCGCCTCCTCTTCCCCCTGTGGCACACACTTGACAATTCTTCTTGTTTCCGCCACATCACCCCCACCTCGCTCGCTGTCATCCCCAAAGCACCTGACATGCTCTTTCCTTTGACAACCACACAGGAGCACGCAGCTCTCTTTTTTCCAGCTGCTTATGTAGGAATATCCCTCTTATCCAGATCCTGTCTGATCACCCTATTAACATTTCAACTACTTCTCCACCTTTTTTTATCCTCCCCTTCCTGACTCCCCTCCCCCCCCCTTTAGTATTGACCACAATCACACATATGGCTGACTCATCTTGTCTATCTCCTCTCAGGAAAATGTTCTACAAGGATAGAATTTCAGTTTTTCAATTCCTAGCTCACAGATGAATGGCTAGCAAAAAGCAGGCATTCCGTATCTGATTAATGAATTATTTTTAAATACAAAGGGAGCTCTGTTACCCGATAAAGTTGGAGTTTTATATCAGAATTCCATAGAGAAGTCTTTTCAGCAATCAGATTACACGAGGCAGTTATTTAGTAAGTGTTGGTATGGCAGCAACTTCTTTGAAAAGAACACAGAGCAGACTACAGAGCCCGGTGGTATAGAGCCGGCCTGCTCACCACAAGGTCAGCAGTTCAAAACTGCCAGGGGGAGAAAGATGAGGCTTCCAGCTCCCAGGGCCATTCTGTCCTCACATCCCTAAGATTCCGAACCAACTCGAGGGTATTGAGACCGGTTTGGTGTTTAGTCCCAAAGAGTTGGAGATTACAGATGTCTGAAGTCAAGCTTTTCTGAAAGGTTTTTTGCTCCATTTTTCCCAGAGGTCAACTACCGCTCCTCCTCTTCATATATGCCCCCTCCTTGCCCGCCCCCCTACCCCTACCCCAGCCTGGGGTGTCACGATTCGCCGCTAACAGCCCACAAGAAACTCACAAAACTTAAAGGAAATGTCTCGTGTGATTCTGAGAGCTGCTAAGTCCCAAATCCAAAGGGCAGGCAGACGCAAACTAAATGCAGGATCCAGAGCCAGAAGCCAAAAATGTCCGGAAGCAGCTCTTGCTCGGACCAAAGCTCACTCAGGACGTGGAAGCCACAGAAGTGAAGGCTCTTTCAGCCACCCAACCTTCTAGTCCCAAGGAAATGAAGAGGGTGACTATTCACACTTTCTAGAAAGGAGGGCATCCTGCCTTCATCGTGTCCATTAGCTTGACCACATTTTAAACGGGACACCACTGACCGGGGTTCTTGATTAAAAATTTGGTCTAGATGGAACAACAAAAATGGTCATAGAACACAAAAATTGTAATATATCTATTCAATTTTAAACCGCCGTGGGATAAATTGTTAAAAAGCAAGACATCTGGTCACCTTATCTAAACCGGAATTATCGACGCTGGCATAGAGCCTAGAATTTACAATATATCCCAAAAGGGATTGTGGTTAGGAAGGCCACGTTAAGTAGGTGACTATATCGCACATGGGCTGCCAGTAAGGGAACACACAGGTCTTAGGAGAAGTGCAGCCTGGATGCTCTGTAGAAGGGAGAATGTTGACACTTTATTTCAAGGACTCTGGACGTGTTTGTGGCAGCCATGTATTCGAGATGTCAATTTCATGATTGAGATGTAGGGGTGGAGTCTAGCCTGTGAGTCTGGAGATAGTCATTGAGTAGCCAATGAGGCCTCTGTGGGGGCATGGATTTCTCCTGAGACTTCTGGGAAATCTCGTGATATTTCCCTCGTGAAGATAAGAAGGTATCTTCCCAGTTGTTGGGAGTTAGTCTTAGAGACAATGAACTACGGACAAGACAAGATGGAGCTGCAGGAGCCAGAGGAGATGCCACACGACCTTACCCTGATAGAACCAGACCTTTGAAGCTGGAGAAGCCACGTGGAGACCCCTGCCAGTGCTAAGTACCACTGAATGCTATTGATGGACCCTGAGCCGTGGACCACCACTGGATGCTATTGATGGACCCCGAGTCCTGGAAGAGGAGCCATGGGGAGACCCGTGCCAGCGCTGGGACTCTGTACCCACTGACCTGTGACTTCGTGAGTCGGAAGGAGATTTTATAGACTGGTATCACGCATATGCGATAATATCGAACTTATGACTGTGAACTGGACTGGGTTGGGATACTTTTTCAATGTCCCATTCCTCTTGTATATAAACCATACCCTTATATCCATATGTGTGTCTATGAATTTGTCTACCCAGACTGACACAGTGTTATCAGGAGATAACAGTCCCTGGAAAAGGGCCATGTTAGTAATTAGGAGGGAACCCCCCCCCCCCACCAAAGTTACTGCTATCAAGTAGATTCCAAGTCATAGCGACCCAGTTGGACAGAGCAAAACAACCTCTCTGGGTTTCCAAAACCGTAAGCTATCATGAGAATAAAACACTTGGTCAGTGGTTCAAACCAACCAGTTATTCCACAGGAGGAAGATGAGGATGTCTGCTTTTGAAAGTCTCAGAAACCCAAAGAGCCAGCTTGACTCTCTCCTACAAGGTCACTGTGGGTTGGAATCAACCTGATGGTGGTGAGTGTGGTTTGGGTGGGGGATAACAACATCCACCAAGTTGATCATTCACACACTCATATGCTAATTAAATATGAAGGGATATATTTCTTAAAAGACAGAAAATATTTAGTCAGTGCTGATACTGAGAATCATTTCTTAAAAAAAACTATCTTCCTAATATAAGAAATTATGTAATATTACCCATCAATATTCACTCCCCAACCCATGATTGGACATACTGCCATGCTAACTCCCTGATTTCATCCCACTGCCTCAATTTCATCTTAATGCCTGCCCTTCCCCCAAATGGAATACTGTTCTGAATTTTCATTGAACCCTCTTACTCTTTTATATGTGTACCTATGTATAGATATGTCCACAGTACATGTTTAGATTTGTTCTGATCTTTATAAAAATGGTACCATGCCCTTTTCCATACAATTCATTTACTATTATGCTTCCGAGACACATCTATGCTGTAAAGTGGATTCATCTGAAGGAGGTAAAATATCCGTTCCATGCTGCACAAGATTTCTTTCAAGTATTTCATAGCAGAGAGAAAGAACCCCTTGAGGTTAAGGCATGTCGGAGTCAAGTCCTGGCATTTATTTTCAGGCACTTCCTGTGTATGTAAAAGCTAGGCAATGGCTCAGGGCCATCCAAGAATGGCAGCCTTGGCATGACAGTGTTGGCAAAGGACCACCACCCAATCTGTCTGCCAAGAAGTCCAGCCGTTGAGTTTTCATTCTGTGTACCTGAGTCATGTCATCAGAGGGGCCATTATGCTTGGCAAAATAGGAGGTCAAAAAACATAAGAGGGCATCAGCGAAAAAGAGGTAGTGCCCCTTCAAAATGGTCGCAACAATGACCGAAAGACTGTAAGGGACGAGGTGGGGTAGGGGTAAAGGTGGGGTGCGGGTGGAATGGGGGTGGCGTTGGCTTGCTCTGATGTCCACGGGGCTGCTATGAATTGAATTGGACTCAATGGCAGCCAATGACAATAACAACAACATGTGTTTCTTCTTTAGTGAGTCTGTTGTTATGGTTTACTATTTACTTTTTAGAAGTAATAATGGCTTGCACTTTGCCAACACCGTGTCAGTGTCTCATGTGTCTGTCTGGACCACAGATGAACGAAGCCCTCACGGGTGTGTATGTCAACCTTATAGCTGGAAGTTCGAGGCACAGGCTGTGTGCATGTGCCATGCAGACCAACCGACACGAACATAGCTCATTATTCATCCTTGAACAATTGGCTTGTAAAAGGCATGCTTCATCTTCTCTCATTCATTCAATATGCCCCATAAGAAAGAAACCTGGGCTTCAGAGCCAGACATCTGGATGCAAGTCCTTGCTTCACTTTGGTGGAGATGGGCAGGTCACTAGCTTAAGTCTTGTGGCGGTTTTATGTGTGTATACATAGATCGAAACATCTCCAATGGTACAACAGCAACGTTTTCTTAATTAGACCTCGATAATCTGTGTAAGAAAGAGACTTCTTGCTTTCAGTAATGAAAAGTCTGTGATCTTAAGCCAGGACCTAATCTCCCTGAGACAAATTTTTCTCATTGGTGACATGTGCACAACCAAAGGTATCGTGCATCTTTGCCAGGGGTTGTGTGAACCCTTCCTTGTGTCAAGTGCTTGGCACCATGTTGGAATTCAAAGAACAAAACAAGGGTGCTATGCCCTCGTCCCCCAATCCAGAAGGGTAGATGTTTCTCACTCACTCACTGCCATCAAGTCAATGCCAAGCCAGAGCGATGCTAGAGGTCAAGGCAGGCCTGCCCCTGTGAGTTTGAGACAATGAATTCTTTATGGGATTAGAAAGCCCGTCTTTCTCCCACAGACAGGCTGCTGGTTTTTGAACTGCTAACCTTGCAGTTAGCAGCCCGACATGGAACCACGAAGCCACCAGGGCTCCTAGAAGGGAGGGCATATGCGAATGGTGTCTCATTACGGAATTGTGTGCACCCAAACACCAAAACGGTGACAGGAGACACCCTCCGTGGTTTGCGTGCACACAGACCAGGAAGGAGGGGTCCCATCCTGGGAGAGTCATGGAGGACTCTGCAAGGCAGAGAAATGAGCACATGGAGTGCCCACTGACTCCTGGGCGTTCCCCTGGGTTCTAAAGTGATGAACCCAGTGAGACTCAGCCCCAAGTCACTGCATTCAGAACTATCAAAGGTAGGTTGATATGTCTGTACACGACGCCAAAGAGCACTTCAATGATGTGTTGGTGTTGTGGGGAGGGGGGGAGGTGTTGATGAATGAGTGAATGTGAGTGATATGTCAAAAATGGAAAAGCAATGACAACCATGGTAGGTCTACAGAGTAGAATCACAGGTAGCCTAGGAATGCTGTCCCTTCGTTTAGCTGCCTGGTGTGCTACACAGAAATGGAAGACAGAATATGACCTGGCCCAGTGACCTTCGGAGGGTCATTGCCTACTTCTGTGTCTCAGTTTCTAGATCATTTAAAAGATAGCAAGAATTATTAAACTACTATTCATATGGCAATATCATGCAGGGAATTCTTGTGGAAAGCAAAACTCGTTGTGAAAATGTTCCCCAATGGTTATAAAAGATGATACTCATATTAATAGTTCCTAACAAACGGGAGGTGCTATGTCTTTATCTTCAACCTGTGAAGTCACAATAATGAGAACCATTTTTAGCAGCTGGTGAAAACACTCCAAGTCAACGCTTCCAGCCGAACAATCCATGTGGGTAGATTAAAATACCTAGTACGACTGGGAGAGCAGGTTAGTTCTCCCATTAGTCATTTTCTTTGAACTTTGGTTTGGAAAAATAGCAGATTAACAATACTAATAATTGTTTCCTGAGTGTGGACTATGTACATGTGTTGGGCTGCAGATTTTAAAGTCACGAATTCACTTAAACCATATAACCACCTCCCAAGATAGATTCGGGTCACCGTGCAATATCCTATGGAAATCCAATGAGAGTCAAAGGGGGGGGTATGAATAATTGCACAGGACAGCAGCTGCATGCCGGGGGTGTCCGGGGCAGATCAGAACATATGGTTCCTATCTCTTTCCAGCTGGAGAAACTGAAGCCACGCCCCCCCCCCCCCCCCCC
>PVJH01012613.1:0-50518 GCA_004026705.1 Nesogale talazaci | reverse complement strand
AGGTTTCCTGAGTCAGGAATTCACCCCGTGGAACCCCCAACCCAGGCAGTGGCAGAAAGTCTCTCAACTCCCAGGAAGTATGTTGGCACCTAAGCAGGCAGAACTTCCTTCAGTCACCTGAATAACCACTTTGACAGTGCCTGGTAGAGGTAAAGAGTGAGTGAGTGAGTGAGTAGAGACTAGACCACTCCTGGAGCAACAACTTACTCTTTGACTTTGTTAATACAAAGGTCATTTGCGACACTTCCCAATCCCTTTGTAGTCAGTGGTTTCCGTGTGTGTGCAAATGTCTGCTAGGTGGCACACATGATCTATACAGTTGGCAACAGTTTTTTTCTTAATGCATGACATCGCCTCTTTGAATACCAAACAGCCTATCGAGATCTTATCTGCAAAAGAGATTTCTCCATTGCACAGACACCCGGGGCAGTCCCGTGTGGTGAGTGGTCTGCATTTGGATCATGAAAGTGATATTCAGGAATAGTCGCTATCAGGCGACCAGCTGGGATGACCCCTGCCTGGTTTACATGCCCTTTGCCTTCAAAGCCATCCCCATTGTAGGAGAGTGATTCTGTTCTAAGCACATAATGGATGCTGAATATTTGCTGATTATGAACAAGACACTCTTCATTATAAATTATCTTGCTGGCAGCAAGAATTTTCGTAGCCAAAGCACTTGTCAACCCATGTGTCTTTTCTTACTTCCTGCTGCTTTCTTTAGTGTCCCACCCATCTCCACAGTTGTCAAGGAACTAGAAGGAGAGTGGTTCTTGATAGAATTTTTTTAAAAACTGGACTTCTATATTTAAAATGATCAGAACGGTGAGAGGGATTTTAAGACCTTGAGTTGGAGTTAGGGGTCTTGGTTTCAACGTGGGGAACTCTTGGCTAGGAGTTCCTTCTCCGGCGACTGGTTTCCAGTGACAACTTGACCACATAACAAACACTATACAACACACCCTGGGCTCGGTTTCTGGGCCTTCTCTTGCTTTCAATGGTCGGTTCTACTGGTCTGTATGTCCATGTGCCACACTAACACCATTTCCCACGTGGCATTTCAGTAACCGCTCCCCTTCCTCATGGTTGATTTGTTCTAGTTGTCTTGACTACCAAGCTGAGATTCCTTTTCTCCAGTCCTCTTCCCTCCTTTTAGCGACAGTGAAACCAATTCTCAAACTAAACAGAGGAAACAAACTACTGAAGAACTGGCGGCTCTTGGATGTTGAGTTCTTCAGTCTCAGCGCCTGGCATATTCAGACATTGGTTCAAATTTCACCTGCATTCTTTGATGGTAGGCTATGCCTGAATACCAGCATGGGAACGATTGGTGGGATGGTACAGGGCTGGTCAGCGCTTCATTCTGTTGTGCCCGGAGTCAGATGGGGCAGAACTGACTGGATCACACCTAACAACAACAACAACAACAACAACAACAACAAAGTCTTCTGGAATTTCTTCGTGAGGATCTTGTACTTTTCCTTACTACATTTATCACTACTTTTGTGATGGATATTTTAGATAGATCTTTTCCTATTATTTCTTTTAAATTTCTTATGTGGATAAGAATAGCATTGATTTCTAAGCAATAAGGATATGGCTGCTAATGTCTGTGTGCTGTTGGATCACTTGCAATTCATAGCCGCCCTCTGCACAGCAGTGAACAGTCCTGTACCATGCTGACCATCCTGGAAATGGGGGAGCCCATCATGGAGAGGTCTTTCTCTGTGTCACCGACCATCTAATTGACCAAGCATGGCACCCTTCTTCAGGAACTAGTACCTCCCAATAACATGTCCAAAGTACATAAGACAAGAGTCTGACCTCCTTACTTTTAAGGAGCCCTGTGGATGCACTACTTGCATGGCAGGCAAACTTGTCCTTCTTTCTGGTAAGCCCATGATGTACTCCATAGTCTTCACCAGCACCGAGAGTCAACAGTTTCGGTTCGCTGATCAGCCATGATTCATTACCCAGGTTTCCCGTGCCTATGAGGGAACTGGACACTATGGCAGAAGTCAAAGGAGCCTGAATAGCAGAGAGACATCTTTGCTTCCCCTCTACCCCACAGAGCTGCCTAATGCAATAGATTAATATCTTGGCTGCTGCTTCTGTAACCTTTGGTTGCGGGTTCAGGTATAACATTTTTGACAATTTATCTTCTTTCTCTATCATGATGGTGTTTGTTGACTCAGTTGTGAGGATTTTTGTTCTCTTGATGTTCAGGCATAACACTTATGGGTGGCGATAGTTTTTGGGTTGTTTGGGTTTTTAGTTTTTATCAATAAGGGTTTCAAGTTCTACTGGCTTTCTGCAAACAAAACCATGTCTTCTGCATATTGCAAGTTGATAATGAGCCTGCCTTCGTCTATCATCCATGCTCTCATCAGCATAATGTCCAACTTCTGGTTATATGCTCAGTACACAGACGGAATGAATACAGTAAATGTATACAACTTTGAAGCACACCTTTCCTGACTTTAAATCATATGGTACCTTGATTCTATTTGAACAAATAGTAATTTGCACTAATGATGTACTTCACTACACAATTATCCTATGATTTACACTCTAATATTATTTGTAGATATTTTAAAATTTAATCTTCCTGATTTAGCAAATATGCGAACTTGCTCTAAGTAAAAGGATAAGCTTAACCATTCCCAGTATTGAAGCTCTCAGTCTTTTTTTTTTTTTTTCCAACAGCACTAGCTAGTTCTTACTCTACAATGTGAAGTAGTCAGAAAGAACTCTGCCACTGTAATTGTTTGGGTGGTTTTATGCTGTTTTACTCTCTTGTATTTGTGCTTATTATAGTCTCTGTATGTCTATCTAGATAGGCTGGCAAAATAATCCTGGGGAGAAAACAATGGAACCAATGGCTCCAGGAACATGGGAAAGGAAGTGGGTGTTAACAAACCCAGAGACAAGAGAACAACAAGTGATCTAAAAATCGATGGCAAGGAGGGTGTAAGATTCCTGGTAGGGCTTGATCAAGGGCAATGTAACCAAGAGGAATTACTGAAACACGAATGAAGGCAAAACATAATAATGGGGCAAGAGAAAGGTAAAAGGAAATAGAAGAAAGAACTAAGAGGCACAGGGCATTTACAGAGCATACAAGCATATACATACAATCTAAATACAAGCATATACATATGTAAATTTATTTATATATGATGATAGGAAATAGATCTATGTACATATATTTATATGTTAAGTATCAAAGTAGCAGATGGGCATTGGGCTTCTACTCAAATACTCCCTCAATGCAAGAATACTTTGTTTTAATAACCTGGAATTTCATGATGTTCACCTTCGAGACATAATAGCTGAAGACAAAATGGGTACATAGCTAATGTAGTAAAGAAAGCTGATGGTGCCAGACTATCAAAAGATAGAGCATCTGGGATCTTAAAGGCTTGATGATAAACCAGCGGCCATCTAGCAGAGAAGCAACAAAGTCCACCCAGAACAAAAAAAAAAACATCAATGTGAATGACAGGGAGTGCAGAATGGAGACCCAAAGCCCAGCTGTAGACAATTGAACATCCTCTTATTGAAGGGTCACAAGAGACGAGCCAGCCAGAGTGCAGTATAGCTCGGAAGAAACATAACAACTTTCCTCTAGTTCTTTAATGTTTCCTCTCCCGCTACTATCATGATCCCAATTCTTTCTTACAAATCCATCTAGACCAGAGCATGCACATGGGTACAGATAAGAGCTGGAAACACAGGGAATCCAGGACAGATAAATCCTCAGGACTATTAATGAGAGTAGCAACATCAAGAGAGGAAAGGGAAGGGAAGGGGAGAAAGGGAGAATCTATCACAGTGATCTACATATAACCCCCCCCGGAGTGGGGGGAGGCGCAGACAACAAACAGAAAAGTGGGTGGAGGGAGGCATCGTTCAGTAAAAGACATGAAAAAAATTTTGTAAATTATCAAAGGTTCACGAGGGAGAGAAGAGTGGGGAGGAAGGGGAAAAATGGGGCGCTGATACTAAGGGCTCAAGTAGGAAGAAAATGTTTTGAAAATGATGATGGCAACAAAAGTACAATGGATGGATGGATGTATTTTGATAAGAGCTGTAACAGCCTCCAATAAAATGATTTTAAAAAGAAAGAAAGAATCCACTGCCATTGAGTTGATGGTGATTGAGAGACCCTACATGACAGGGTAGAAGTGGCCTTGTGAGTTTCTAAGACTAACTGTTTACAGGAGTAGGAAGTCTCGTCTTTCTCTCCTGGAATGTCTAGTGCTTTCAAACTAAGACCACGGCAGGCAGATCACAGCTCAATGTGTAATCACTACACCAACAGGGCTCCTGGAAGTTGTAATCACTATAGTGAAACGTCCCCATCCCATTCTTCATCCTAAGGAGAATACACATTATGTAAGATTTGGAGCCGAGAGAGATTCTATTAAGATATCAGAGACGGGCTCATTCCTGTTTCTCGTTGAGGGGTTTATTACGGATGGTTGCTGGACCATGTCATTGCTGTTGCTGTCTTTAGGTGCCAGGGAGTTGGCTCCCACCCCCAGTGGTCCAGTGCCCAACTGAAGGCAACACTGCCTGGTCCTTTACCATCCTGACAATTGCTCCTCCGTTGGAGCCCCCTGTTGTGGCCATGGTGCCAACCCATCTCCTTGAGGGTTTTTCTCTTTCCCACTGACCCTCCACTCTACCAACCATGATGTCCCTCTCCAGGGACTGGCCTCTCTCAACAAGAAGTCCAAAATCTATAAGACAAAGTTTTACCCTGCTTGTCCCTAAGGAACCCTCTGCCCCTACTTCCTCCAAGATACCAGTGTGTCCTTTGGTCAAGCCCCGGTACTTTCAATAGTCTTCTCTAGCACGGCAATTCAAATGCAGAGATTTTTCTTTTGTCTTCCTTAGTCAATGCCCAACTTTCACAGGCATTTGAGGCAATGGAAAATATCATTGCTTGAGTCAGGCAGACCTGAGTTTGCACAACAACACCCTTGCTTTTCAATACTCTAAAGAGGTCTTGTGCTGATGCAGCATGTCTTTTGATCACCGGACTGCTGTCTTCATAAGCATTGATTGTGGATATGAGGGCTAACTCATATCAAATACTATCAATGTGACTGTATCTGTCCTTATGTTCTATTTACATGGTTAATATAATATTAGAATTCTTAATACAAAGATCTGTACACCATGATAACAAGTACAGGTTGATTTTAGGATATTTAACTTTTAATGACCAACTAAATGATGCTTCCCAATGTTATATTTATGGGCTTTAATGTCAATATTCCTGAATGAGATTGGCCAGTTAACTCTCTGCTTCAGGCAGTCTTTGTCAGGCTTTAACATCAAAGTTAAATCATTATAAGGAAATCACACTTTCCTTTCTTTCCCTTTGCTCTGCAACAATGTCAACGATTTGTATTTTCAAGTCTTGAAGGCTTTGGTGGACTCCTCCTGAGAAGCCATCTGGTGTGGGTAGTTTTTAGTTTTTTGAATTTACTGCTAAATTTTGATAGCATTTCTTTTTTCCATGGAAATTGGTCTAAATTATTCTTTGTTTTTAGATCAACTGTGATCAATTACATAAATTAGAACATCAGTTTCAATTCTACCTGTATATCTTCCAACTCACAAAAAGATCACACATGTGATTCTTATTTCTAATTATAGACTCCTTTTGTTTTGTTTTTGCTTTTTGGGCATCACTGCCCTCTGGTGGTGGGAGTAGGAGGCCCAGCTGTACTCCTGTGGAGCCGCTGCTGGAATTGAACCTCCATTCCATTGGGATGCAGTCCTGCGCACAACCACTACGCCACCGGGGCTCAGCCCAGACTCCTCTTTTTTAAAAACAAAAAACAAAAACAAAAGCAATGATTTCCTACTAGCTCCACAACAAAAGCAAACTGAAAACAAAAAGTGAAATAAATAAAAGTAAATTACTTTTAGCATTGTCCCTGTTAAGTCTTTTTTAACCTACTTCTACCACCATCCCTGTTATCTTTCTTGGTAAATTCAATAGACACCAAATATACCTTCTAACACCTCTGATCCTTCACCACCTCATTTTCAATAGACCTCAGCTATCATTTTCCATGGGTGCATCCAGGACCTCATAGTTACATTATGTCTGAATTGAGAATTTAGAGGTGATTCAGTAAGGGGTAACCCTACAGGGTTTGCCGATGGTGTGAAAATAACAAAATTAAGGGTGCATGCAACTTGATGACTTAAGCAATTTGAAGTAATGCTTTACTTATCATAAGTAACATTTCCTGAGGCAGAGAAAGCTATGAGAGGTACACATCTTTTTATAAGAGCTGTTAAGTGAAAATCACATATCTGGATTTGGTTAAGTTTGAGATCTTTATAAGTCATTCAAGTGATGACGGAACGTAAGCAAATATAAATTTAGTAGATGCAAACTACTGATATAAACTTAGGAAACTTCTATGCATGGAATTTAAAACTGCAGAATCCAATGAAATCACCTAAGTGGTGAGAAGGTTGAGGAACCCTGATGGGAACACACCTCAGATCAGTGGTTGGGATCCACTAACTTTTCTGTGGAAGAAAGGTGAGGCCATCCACTCCTGTAAGAAACACAACCAGCATGTTCTTTAGGTGCAAGGATGGGGAGACTTCATCTCACCTACTTCAGACAGGCTGGGTCGCTAACCCCAATGCCAGCAGTTTGAAACCACTGACTGCTCTAAGACAAGACTTTTCTGATCCTGTAAAGAGGTCTAGCCTCAGAAACTCACAGGAGTAGTTCACCCTGTCCTACGGGGTCACTATGAGTAGAAATCAACTTAATAGTAATGAGTTTATATAGGTCCCTTTGCTGAAGAAGTGCGCAGGGGGAACAGTGATGAAAACTTCTTAAACATAACCAAACACCTGGAGGGAGAGCAAATCACTGGGTCTGAGGGATCAGGAACATAGTCTTGGGCTGACACCAAGATCAATTGGTATAACACAGTTCAAGGAGACAATGTCCTATATCCTAATTTGGATAGGTTAATAGCAGTCAGGATCCTCAAAGCTCAAGGGCAGCCTTCTACGGTGCAACCATTGGTCTCTCCCTGACCAGAGGAAAAGTGAGGAAAATGGAAAGTGTCCTTTGACTCAAAGGACTTATGGGTCAAATAAGCATCAGTCTCTACCACTTGAAACCAGATGTAGATGGTATCTTGTTACCATTCCCAACTACCCTGGATAGGATCATCTTAGAAAGCCTTGAAAAAAAATGTGGAAGGAAACTCAAAAAATCATGAAAAAGACCAGGATTATTGGTCAGATGAAGACTGGTGGGACTCCCAGTCTATGAAACTAAACTGACATCCTCACCACCACCACCACCACCACCACCACCACCACCACATACACACACACACACACACACACACACACACACCAGTGTTAGAATAACCAAGTATTTAAGATAAAAACAGGCAACATTTACCATTTACTCAAGGACAAACTTTATAGGGTTGGGAGAGGAGGAATGGAAAGAAACACAGGTAGGAAGTGGGATAAGTGATGGTCCAGGAAGGAGAAGGCAGTGAATGGGTTGAATGTATATATGAACTGTGGAATGTAAAGCTTAGGATCTGCTCTGCCATTACCAATTCACAGTAAAACGTAAGAATAAAAAGAAAAAGACAGAAAGTAAAGGTTCATTTCTAGTCATTGTCTTAGTAGATCTTTCCTGAAGCCATAGGATCGGAGTCAATTATTTTTAAGTAAAGATTACAGCTTTCTATCATGCTTTAGTTATGTCACACATCATATGCTAGTTATAAAATGTGGTGTGAACCTGAGACTAGTAAGAGTAAAGGGGTGGAGCTTAGCCTGCCCATCAGGAAGCAGCTTGATGACCTCATTTGAAAGTGCAACAGGAGACAAAACAATTGAGTTGAGGTCAGCTACACTTTCGGCTTCTTCTTCCTGCTGACAAAACACATGGAGCTACGCTGATAGAACCAGAGCCCTCGAGTTGGAGGAGGGCACGTGGAGTCCCATGCCAGTACTGAGATGCTTCCCCCTTCAGTGGACCCACAAGAGCACAAGACTTTGCACCCACTGGCCTGTAATCTTCCTTCATTCAATATCATTGCATGTGTTGCGTCAAGATTGGTCTTGGACATATGGGCTAATATTGGACTTATGGACTTGATTTGGACTAGGCTGGGTTGTTTTCTCAATATACAATCACTCTTTGATATAAAGTTCTTTCTTAAACACATGAGAGTGTCTATGAATTTGTTTCTCTAGTCAACCCGGATTAACACATATCAATTCCAGTATTTCTAAATATTGACTCTTTTGGAAGATGACAGGCAGGAAACTGGAAGAAAACTTGAATATTCTAAATTTAAGAACCCGTTCTTACATGCTTTCTCAACACATCTCAGATTCTAATCCTAACAAATACTGTCGAATACTGTGGTATTTTCTCCATTAAACCGAACTAGATTCAGATCAATACAGCTAAAAAAAAAAAAAAAAAGTTAAGAGTTCCTATCTCACCACACAGACATTAAAAAGTCAATGAGTTATGATTAATATTCTAACTACTATTCTATAGTTCTTATGTTAGTCATTGCTTTCCAAATGTGAGGTTTTCAAGCTATAGCGTATTTCTTACTACTTTGACTTTCACACACATATAAGAATAGGCTCGGGGAAAAATAGGTTTGATTTAACAACAACATCACAAAGACTATTTCTGAAACTATTAGTTAAGAAAGCAAATTAAGAGGTATTTTGAAAGACCCAATGAAATATAACAAACTGAATGTAAAATTTGACAAGACCAATTTTTCACTTCAGTCATTAAAAAAAAATTAATTGGCATAGAGTCTTATGCTGGAATTTCACTAAGAGAGAAAGAGCACTACGTTTCCAGGTAGAATGAGAAGGCAGATAGTGCACACGGGCATTTTCTAAGCTGCACCTGTCCATGTGCCCATCTGCCCAGCTTGTTTGAACGAAAGCCCAATAGAAGTCCACTACATAGAATAACTTTTTCCTACTATGTTATTTTGATGCTGCAAATTATATTGAGAAATCTAAAAAGCGTTATTCCTGGTCCTAGTAATGATCATTTACTTTTGAAAATTAACAATACTAACTTCAATGACCAAATTATTAGTTTTTAATAAAGTTTTTAACACTACTACTCAAGGCAATAGGAACTAACCCAGTAAAAGATGGTAAAGTTTGCAGGCCAGTATGTAATGGATACTTCTTGGTGGGGTGTGTCCCCCAGTTGATTTCCACTCAGTGATTGAATCTAGACAGGGGAGAACCACCCCAAGTGGCTGTCTTTACAGACTTTTTCCAGGGGAGCAACTGGGGTGGTTGAACTGTTTACTTTTTGTTTGTCTAAAGTTTAACTGGTGTGACCAAGGCTTCCCGCAGAATTCATACTTATAATTAATACATAATGAGGTTAAACAAATAATGAGGTTGTTGTCGTAGTGGTTAGTTACCATCAAGTTGGCCCTAGCCCATAGCAACTCAGTGCACGGCACTGATACACATGTACTAATCCAACAAGAAAATCTGATGTGTGTCTGTATAGATACATTTTTTTCTGCAATAAATTTCTTAACAACCTTGAGAAGACATTCAGATCGAAGCATTTCATAAAATTTGAATACACTTCAACTTGGATCTAGAGATTACAAAAGGAAGGAGAACAAGAAACAAAACAAAAACCTTAGTTCTCCTTAAATACCACTAACAATATATTCTAATGATATCACAATGCATTCAACTTAGGACAAGGATGAGACTATCAATAACCCGAATTTTAGAAAGTCACCAAAGTAAGACAGCAGGGGAGGATATTAAGATTTAAAAGTGACTGTATGCTTTCTTAAGGGTCCACATTAGAAGAGGTCAGGAGTTCAGAGAGACATTGACATTCAGAATGGTTCAGTCTGGAGAAAGACTCTGCTTCCAGCACACACACTGGGGAAGGCTCCTTCCCAGTGCCCCCACCCCACCTCCAGCTGGTGAGACCGTGCCCCTCAAAAGAAAGGCAGTCCAATGCCCCACATCATCTCCTGCCACACTAAGGCACCGAAAGTGGAAATATTTATGGGGCCACCTCATCTACTACCATATAATATGCCATAGAGGGGAATTTGCCTATTGAAGGCCCCTTGGTGGCACTGTGGGCTAGGCGCTGGGCTGGTAACCACAAGGCTGGAGGTTCAAACTCATTAGTGCTCTATGGGAGAGAGATGAGGTGACCTGCTCTTGTAGAGACTGACCGTATCAGAAACTCTACAGACAGACACTGAGAGTTGGAAATGGCTCAGTGGCAGTGGGTTATTTTTGGTCTTTTGGTGTATATATATGATACACCTACATATATACTAAACGTTCTCTTTCAAGTTAGTTGTCCTGAAATTGAATGTGATTATCAGTGACCTCCTTTTGACAATTACCTACTGTCTACTATTCAGCTGAAGTGGCTTTGATTATTCTCAGGAGTAAGGGGCTGTCCATATTCTCCCAGACATATCTGGGGGAGAGCTGCTTTTAAGTAGGGCTCTGTGGCAATGGCACAAATAGCTTGAGTCCATGAAGCCTTCATGTCCCACAGATCTGAATGCCAGAGAAAGACAGCCAACAGCTTGCAGAGCATTTAGAAATGTTTCGCAGTTTTCAGATAATCAATGGTTCTGATAATGGACAATAGCCACCAGGGAAGTCCACAACTCTTGAACTACTCGTGCATCCCTGCCCCACCTGGAAGCATGTCTACCACACTAGGCCCCACTGTAGACGGATTCTTCTCCTCTGAACAGCAATGAAAGGGCAAGTTATCACTGGATTAAAAATAAAGACAAAAAACCTCACCATGTAATTCAACTTCTGACTTTTATTTTACTTACCAGTACCATCAAGAGAAAAATAAAGCTTAAGAATTAAAGACCGAGCCAATTCCGAAACAGTTGCTTTTCCTATTAGAGTACAGTATCTCCTTTCTCCGTTTAGTCTTCCAAAGGACTAAAGATGTGAAAATATATATTGAAGTTCTAATCTTCATTACCATCAAAACCCAAATCCACTGCCAACGAAGCAATTCCAACTCAGAGCAGGCCTGGAAGGCGGAGGGGAAGGCCCGCCTAGGATTTCCAAGGCTGTCAGTCAAGATGGGAGCAGACAGCCCCCCTCCCTGCCCGGGGTCATGGGAACTGCCCCCTTTGCCATTTGTAGCCCAACATTAAACCCACCTCGCCCCTTGCCTTCCTTCCCACTGTTATTCAGAAGACCGAAAATGACTTCCCAGTTTTGTTCAACTGTTACATTCCTGCTTTTTTTCTGACTTTAACTAGGTGACGAAGGGAACAACAACAACATTAAAAAAAAAAAAAAAGATTATTTTATTGGCGGCTCTTACAGGTCTTATAATAATCCATCAATTGTATCAAGCATATATAATGTTCTGCAGCCAAGACATTTATGCAATGACTTTATTCCACTGAGCAGTTTTTACATTAATTAAAAACGTTTGCTGAACCAGACCAATGCGAAGCAAACCTCAATTCTGAAGTCATTCCATCCACAGGACTTAATAAAATGAAGTCCACATAACTTAATAAAAAGAAACTACATCACAGTGAAGTTGGAAACATGGGAAACTTTAGATGATCCATCAAGACTAGTGATAGGAGTGGTAATACCAGGAGGGTGGAGGGATGGAGGAATGGAGAGGGAGAGCCAACTTCAGGGATCTACATGTAGCCTCCTCTCTGGAGCACAGGCAACAGGGAAGTGAGTGTTGAGTCACATTGTACAGTATACAGGATGAAAAAATAATTTGTAAATTACTAAGGGGTCAAGGGAAAATGGGGGAAGAAGGGTAATATAGGGAGCTGATAATGGGGGCCTGGAGGGAGGGAGAATGTTTTGAGAGTGATGATGGCAATGGATGTATAAAAGTGGCCTGCATACAACTGATGTTGTTAGGGATTGTGATGGGAGTTGTAGGGGCCCCCCAATAAAATAATTAATTTTTAAAAAAAAGGGGGGGGGAAGGGGAGGTTTTTTTTTTTTTTAAAGAGGAGCTTGTATCAAGGGCTCAAGTGGAAAATATTGTGAAATGTATGTGGAAATATGTGTGCAAATGTGCTTGATACAAATGATGTACTGAACGTTGTAGTAGCTGTAAGAGCCCCCAATAAAATTTTTTTAAAAATCTAAAAAAAAGAAACTACATCCAAGTCCCCGTGCCTTATTTTTATCAAGTGCACTTAGAATTGAGAAAAATATATATTTCGACTAGCTTATCTCTAGATAGTATGAGATAAAGGAACCTGCATTAACATGCACACTAAAAAGCACAAAAAGTGAAATGGCTAATCCTGCAAAGTCAAGTGAGGGAACCGTGTTCCTATTGTTGAGAGTGCTAAACTCAAGGTCAGTGAATCAAACCCACAAGGTGAGGGAACCGTGTTCCTATTGTTGAGAGTGCTAAACTCAAGGTCAGTGAATCAAACCCACAAGGTACTGTAAGAGAGAAAACTGAGACTTACCTGCTCCCATGAAGATTTACGGTCTTAGAAACTGCACGGAACAGTTCCACTGTCACACAAGGTGACTATGGGGTGCGATCAACTCAATGACAGTGGTTGCTTCCATAAAGTAAATTAGCACTGTTAGTGGCACAGTGGATAAAGTACTCCATTGCTAATTAAACGGGGGGGATCGTTTGAATCCACAGCCACTCTGAAGGAGAAGAACAGGGTGATGTGTTCTCATAAAGGTTTTATAACCTTGCAAACTACACAGGGGCAATTAGACCGCTGCATAGGGCCATGAGAGTTGGAACTGACAATGGGCTAACGTGTTAAGTGGAGTCCTACGGTGTCTGGGTGATGAAAATACTTCATAGATTTTGCTGTGAACCGAAAGATGGGAGGTTCAAGTCCATCCGGAGACTCCTCTAAAGAAATGGCAGCCTTTGAACATCTATTCGCAGTTCTACTCCAGGACTCTGACGGGTGTCCAGCAAGAGACAAAATCAACTCGAAGGCAACTGCTTTGCTTTTAAATGTTCTTTAAGTGAAGTGTGTGTGTGTGTGTGTGTGTGTGTGTACAAACAACACTGCCCCAATGTGAAAGTTGATTTTGTTGGTGTACTTACAGAGTTCTTTGCTATCTAACTGGATTCTTTGTCATATACAACATAAAATGACAAAAATAAATATATTGGGTCTTGGCCCCTTCACAATTCCCTTGGATTCTGACCTGCCTTTTTCCAGCAGGGTGGGGTGAGGTGAGGGGTAGGAATACTGCTGGATTGGCAGAAACATTGGAGAGAATGGACTTAAGAGTTCCTCATGTGCCCTTTACCCAGGGGCTCCCATGCGACCCAACTAACATACTTTAAGTACACTTGTCAAAACTATCAAAGACTTTTAAGAACAGGCTTCATTCTGATTTCACGCTGAATTTCAGCGTGTCCTCTTCCACACGTTTTCGGTCCTGGGAGATCCTGGCAGGCCACCATGTGGCATTTAGCCGCCTTACCTTTTGATCCATTTCTTCATCCTCATCTTGGTCATCCTCGCCGAGGGGGCTGGAGCTGGAGGAGAAGGTGGGTCCCTGAGAGTAGTACTGCGAACTCCGGTAGCCATCTCGTCGCAGTTTGTCACATTCTGCAGAAGGCAGGAGGGGAGACAGGGCGTGAGTGACCGAAAGGGATTCATTTACTCTTCTTCTCTTGCACATTACCCAACTCAGTGGTTCAAGATTCCACCACCAAGTGAAGCACTGAGGGGGTCAAAGGTGCCCGAGACTGTCTGGCAGGACCAGTTCGGGGGTATACTCTGAAAGGCTGAACCCCCACAGAGCTGTTCCCCTCTGCACACCGGGGTGATCGTGCGCTAGAATTGAACCTGAGACAACAAACAGCATGACAACAGTAACACTGTCCTATGCATAAAAGCTTACAAATTCAGGATGGTATGAATCATAAAAACCACACCCACCGCCATCCACTCAAAACTCAGTGACCGAGTCAAATCTGACTCACGGCGACCCTATATTGGGATTCCAAAGTGATACATTTTGAGGGGAGCAGATAGCCTCACCTTTCTCCTTTCTTCGCAGCTAGTGAGGTGCGAACTACCAACCTTGCAGTTCGCAGTCTAACCCTTACCCCAAAGCACCACCAGGGCTCCTTAGTAAAAAGATTGGAGAAAATACTACAGATTTTTCATACACTATCTAGAAAGTCAGCATTGCCTCAATGGCAGTGAGCTTGGGGTGCATGGGTGGTTGAGTGGTAGAAGTCTCTCCATAGGTAAAAGGCCAAAGTTCAATTCCCAGGGAGTGCACCTCATGCCCAGCAGCCCCCTATCTGCACCAGAGATGGCTGGCATTTCGCTTAGGAGCTGAGCAGGTCTCAACAGAGCTTCCAGAACCAGACAGACCCAGAAAGCCCAGGTAGCACAGCAGGCGTGGGTGATACTCGTTCCAGTGTGCAGGAGACCATCACGAGTGGGGACCAACTTCCAGGAGGTGACAGCCTCACCACATGGCAGACTTGCGATCTCCCCTTTCAATGGATTCCTTCTCCAGACCTAGTCACCCTCGGGGGCAGAGACACCCAGAAAGCGGAAGTGTAGGGACATTCAACCCGTCACTCCAGAACGTGTGTGAGCAAGCGGGGAATTCGGGGGTGGGGTCATCTGAGTATGTGCACAGCCTGGACAATCACAACAAGAGTTAACTTGCTAGTCTCTGACTGTACTTAATTCCTGGACTTACCCGCAGGAGGGGGTGGGAGGGCCCCTGAGTTGAATTCCCTCCTTCTATTTTCAGCTCTCAATGGAACCCTGAGGCCAAACCTCCTGCAAGCACTGTGTGAAGCTTCATATGAAGCCAGGTCACAGCCGGACCCGTCTGCCAACCCCACGGAGGCATGTCTGGCACCACACAGAGTGGCAGGGGCAGGGTGCTGGGATCGCAGGCTGTGGAGGGACTGGCAAGTCTCTCTAAGGAGGGGAGCCTATTACACTGATGACTCTCATTACTGGGGTCAAGTGCGGATAAAGCAGCTTTAATGGGTTTTAAAAACACGCCAGAAGCTTTCCTATTACACTACTGAGGGAAGCATTTGCCTCCCACAAGGATTCGCCACGGGGCTTCCATCAATAGCCAGCTTTCTATGGGAGCATGCGATGGGGTTCGTCTTTGAAAATGTTTGCTTTTTGGGGACTTTACAAAATGGCACACCAAAAGGCATAGATAGAAGCACCCCGGTGCTCCAATGGTTAAGCAGTAGGCCGCTCATCCAAAAGGTTGACAGTTCAAACCCACCTAGCTGTTGCATGGGTGAAAGACCTGTGCAGCTGCTGCTGTAAAGACCACAGCCTCGAGACTACCATGGGCAGTCCTACTCTACCACCCAGTGTCACCGTCGAAGTAGACTCCATGGCTCTTCACAACAAGCAAGGGACAGAACTAGGATCACTCCCTGCCAGACATGCTTGCTGACAAGGCACACGGAGCTACGCTAGACCCCGGAAGCATAAGGAATCATGTGGAGTCCCCCTGAGATGCTTCCACTGCCACTGGATCCACTTTCCACCCACTGGCCTGTGATCTTCCTGCACTTGGTGTCATTGCATGTGCTTCACGACTCTGAAGAGGCATTCATAGAGTGGTATCAGACATAGGAGCTAATATCAGACTTACAGACGTGATCTGGACTAAGATGGGATGTTTTTTCAATAGTCAATTGTTCTTGTACATAAAAAGCTCTTTCTTACACACACACACACACACACACACACACACGGCACAGAACTAAACTAGGGCGTCTACCAAGTTCCTTTCTAATTTCAGAGAGCCTATGCTCTTCCTCGAGTCTACAGAAGCAGTCACTTCCATTGAGGGATACATTTTGTCTGATCAACAAAAATTGTCCTCTGCCACTTTGCTTACAATGGGAAGAGAGGAAGGCTTCCAATCTAGTCCAGCTTAAAAAAAAAAAAGCGTTACCAGAAAATGTCACATGTACTGAAAATTGCATAAACCCTCAAGACAGCCAGATCCGGCCACCTCTGTCATTTATAGGCTAAGTGATTTGTGGGCAAGGCAGCTAACTGTTCAACTCATAACAATGATGAGGATGAAAGCTTCACCTAAGTTCTAAAGCTTCATTTTCATGGAATATTTCAACTTTTCTCCATGCTTTCTCCATTTTCATGCTTTCTCCATTTGCCAACTTCAGAGCAAATAGCCCAGGCAGCACGCATTCTCTCCTGCGATAGACATGATGTGAGTTAAGTCTGGTTACTCGTTTCTTAAAGGGCGTTCTCTGCAGAACTCTGGGAGTCTGCAAATATTTGACATGGCTGTCTGTAAATCAGGACTTTAACACTAGGATTCAAGCACTGCAGCTCAATAGCTGTACACACCAAGTTTTAACACCATGCAAGGAATCCATTAACTGGTGCTGCTAAAATCATTTTCCCATGGTCCTAGAAACAGCCCTGTTTCTACTCTCTGAAATCTCCTAAGGATTCTGAGGCAAGCTTGTAAAACAACCCAACAAGAACTATTACCACCTGCAGCTACTTACTTATCTAGGGCTCTGCGTTCTCAAATAATAGACAAACAAAAGGAAATGCAAAAAGAAAGAAGGAAAAAGCAGACGACATGAAGACCGTGATCCTAAAGCATTGATGAAACACACTCGATTCTTCTGGTTCCTTGAGGCTTCCTCACCCCCCACTACCCCTAGGACCCCAGTGCTGCTTCTCCATTCAGACTAGACTGGAACATGGACATAGGTATAGGAAGGGACACACAGAATCCAGGAACAGGAGTGGGAATAGCGATACCAGAAGGGTAGGGGGAAGAGGAGGGAACTGAGGGAGAAGAAGGGAGAAAGGGGGAACCGATCTCAATGACCAATGCATGACCATACACCCCTCTACAGGGGGAGGAACAACAGAAAACATGGGGGAAGAGAGACAGCAGCAGTTGGTGTGAGAAATGAAAATAATAACAATGTACAATCTATTGGGGGGTTAGGAGGGTGTGGGGGGGGGAGAGCGGATACCAAGGACTTAATAGAAAGTAAATGTCTAGGAAAGAATGAGGGCATCATATGTACAAACATGCCTGATTCAGCTGATGCATGAAGTGTGATAAGAGTTGGACAAGCCCCCAATAAAAGGATTAAAAAAACAAACATCATCCTTTGAAAATGAAGACCTATGTTATCCCTCCACTAATGAACTATAATTTAGTTATGGTAGTTTGAAGTCTTAAAATGTTTTAGTATTTAGACACAACTTTTAAGTTTTGCCTTAGGAGTTGGAAACCATGCTAGACCGAAAAAGATGGCTAAGACATGTAGGAGCCATGACAGTACAGTGAAGCGCTGACTGCTCACTGAAAGGTTGATGGCTTGATCCTTCCCAGCCCACCCACGGCGATCAGCTCTCATACAGACTGTGGCTGCTGGATGCCACTGGAGTCCAGGTTGGCCCTGAGCAGTCCTATGTGACAGAGTAGAACTGCCCCACAGGGTGTTCTCTAGATTACAACCTGCGTGTTGGGGTTGGGGAGAGGAGGCACAAAAGAGGGCACAGATCAGATGCCAGGTCTTCCTACCATGGAGAGAAGATGGGTTTGAATAAAGATCTGCCAGTCAGCAAGCAGCTGAGTGCTTAAACCACTCTGCCATCAGTGTTCCTTTTGTTGTAAATATTCTATCCAAGCAAGTCCACTAGTTAATATATATAATATATATATATATATACACACAGTTTATTCTCATTAAGAATGCACATGGACCATACGCTAATAGACCAGTAACCTGCATGCATACTTGTGACAATGATTACACTCTTCCAATTGTACAGCTCTCCCTACCTTCCTTTCCAAAGACATGTCATTTATTTTTACTACTCAAGCTAGACTGATGTTTAATTCCCACTTAAGACTTCAGGACATAATTTTAGGCTAAGGTTTAAAGTTGATCACAGAGCAGTAACTTCAGTCTAGAGGGCATGAACACATGAACTTCCGTTCGGCATTTCCGCCCTTTTGATTAGGATCCTCCTATAGTATCTTTGTCAAAATGTGTGGTCATCATAGCTGGGCATCCTCCAAGTTCTTCTAGACGCCAAGTAAAGGAGGCAGCTGCTCTTGGAGGCAATTAGCCACACAAACCCTTCTCCTACATGTCACTCTCCTATTTAGATCTAGGTGAACAGAGGGCAATCAACTCTGCCTTTGGGTGGCAGATTGCCAAGTTTTAAGATCCCTGAGCACTCTGCAGGAGAACTAGTTTGTAGAACTGACCATGCTATTCTTCCAGTTAATTGGGATGCTCCATAAAACCATGGTCCTAAACCTCCAAACCAAGGAACCACAGTTCATTGTGTGTGTGTGTGTGTGCGCGCACGCGCGCTTGTGCCTAGCCACACCTGCTACTACTTTGCTTTCCCTTTTGCCCTGGCTATGCAGCTATCGTTCAACTTTTGGCAAGACAACTTTCCACAGGCTTACAACTTGTGGACAGCCATTCTGTTCATTACCTAGGCCGTCCTACCCTTAAAAACCATGGGGGTGGTTTTGTCATCACGGCAAACAGAAACTCAGTTTCCCCTCGATCTGAAAGTCTTATGACACTCTCCCTAGGGCAAAATGAAAATGTTAGGTGGGGAATCAATTACTATGAATTTGTAAAGGAGAAACTTTTTTTTTTTTTGCCTGTGTGTGCAGACTCAAAAAGTAGCCAGCAGTTCTCTGTTTCTCCACCACCCTGCCTGAGGGTGGTAGTCTTTGCAATGTCTTCTCATAAGACTTTCAGGCTCAAGAGATTCCTGACTAAGAAACAAGCAGAATCGCTCCATTTCCAATGGATTTGACTGAAAACTGGCGATCAGATCAGGCACAACTCAAAGAGGATCCTAAGTGGATCGGTAAGGAATAGCTCGTGTGAGGACACATAGCATGTCCCTAGGTTCACCAGCATCATGTCATGCCGAGATTAAACCTGCAGTGGCAAACTCTTGGTGTCTTCCTTAGTTTGTGAGGCCTCTGATATGAAAAATAACAAAAACAACAACAAAACCATCAAAATCATATCAAGTAAGACCAAAAAACAGAAACAAAAACAGTACAAACACAAGTCAAAGCTAAGGGAGGCTGGTGCCGAGACATGGAGTAGAGCTTCTGGGGAAGGAGCTGGGCAAAGCTACTCTCCCTTCTCAGGGTGTCTGCTGCCTCTTCAAAGACTTGGTACACAACAAAAGCAGAATGCTGGCTTCACTTTTCACTGTTTGGGGAACAGTGAAAATCTTTTGGGGATTTCTTTCTGTTAGTGAAAGCAGGTTCTTCGACAAAAGTGGAGTAAACGTGGACTTTGGACTGCAGCCCACTGGGTTGGAGGTTCGATTCCAGCTCCAAGGAGCAAAGGCTGGGCCTCCTACTCCCACCACCAGAGGGCAGTGATGCTTTAAAAAAAAAACCAAAAAAAAAAAAAAGTGGACTTTGGAAAAGCAGAAGGTAACTGAATTCCATAAACATGAATCCACCCCCTTTCTGCCTGTCCTCTGTTCCTGGTTAACTACATTAATTCCTCAAGGGAGGTGGTGGATCTGAACTCTGGCTTTCCTTATGCCATGAGGCAGAGGTCAGGCATACCTCAAACTCCTTGTGAGATCCCTGTTACCGATTCTGATGCCCACCATTTCTCCCACAGCATTCTTTATCGACACTGGACTCAGTAATTCATTGCAATGGCCACGCTGAAGTTGCAGGCAGTACTCACAATGAAGGAGGTTTACTAGCAAAGTCAGGAAGTTACTACAGGTCAGCATCAGCCAACAGGAAGGCCACAGCCATCGGCCTCCCTACCTAGCATCCACGTCTCTCTCTCCAGTTTTCAGCCACAAGGTAGCCAAGTCTTTGTGCAGTTCTCAGTCTCTCAGACACATAGTCCCTTGGCCTTTGCCCCCATGAGCCTGAAAGCAGCACTCCCACCCCCGTCCCTGTATCCTCTAGACTCAGGCCAGATGAGAAGGCACCCCATCATCTCAAGGGTCTCTGCCCGTGTCTGAAGGATCCAGCCTCAGCGGCCTTCACTACATCATTGAGAGATCATGGGATGCTTTCTCAAGATCCTCGGGTTCCTCTCTCTGCTCCTGCTTCTAAGATGACTCATCCCTATACCCAAGGGGGTGGTGACCCAAGCTGACAAATCCCCTCTATTAGTATCACACGTGCCCTACTTGAATAGTCCAACCAACCTATGGTAGTCACCTAATCTAGTGTCAATTTAGGATTAAAAGTGTAGGGGTGAAGGACTGAGCCCCGGTGGCGTAAGTGTTTGAGTGCGGAACTGCAGCCTGCGGGCTTTGGTGGTTCAAATCCAGCGGCGGCTCTCAGGAGCGGCACTGGGTAGCGCCCACGACCACCAGAAGCAGTGATGCCCACACACACAAAAAAAAGTGTAGGGGTGAAGCTGAGCCCCAGCAGCACAGTGGTTGTGTGCAGGACTGCGCCCCACAGGGTTGGCGGTTCAAATCCAGCAGCAGCTCTCCAGGAGTAAGGCTGGGCTTCCTATGCCCACCAGGCAGTGATGCAGGGAGTAGGGGAGGGTGGGAAAAGTGTAAGGGTGGAGTCTAACCTGTTAATATGGAGACAGCCAATGAGACCTCTGTGTGGACATGGCCTTTTCCTGAGAATGCTGGGAAATCCGGGACTTCCTTCTTGGAGGCGGGAGACACTATCTCTCTTAGTTCACTTCCTTGGAGACTTTCTACTGATAACACACACTGCCTGAGACTCCATTGACAAGGCTGGTGCCCTGCAAAATATCCTTGAGGAGAAGGCACATGGACCTACCCTGATGAAGCAATCTGAAGTCACGTGGAGGCTCTGGCCAGTGGTGAGATGCTTACAACACCACTGGATCCCAAGGTTTTCTACCCACTGGTTTGTGATTGTTCTGCATTTGGCATCACTGCAGGTGTTTCGAGAGTCTGAAGAGGGCTTTATAGATTGATATTGGACTTATGACCTTGGACTGGATTGGGTTGGGCTATTTTCTTAATGTACAATTAACCTTTATATAAAACTCTCTTATATACATATGCATGCTTGTGAATTTATTTCTGTAGTCGACTTGGACTAACATACAACCCTTTGGTGGAACTTGGAGAGACTTGGGTAGAAGAGCCAATTTTAAGAAATTTCACACTCTCACCAACTCAAAAACCCAAACCCACTGCCATTGAGTTGATGTTGACTCACATCAGCCCTGTAGGACAGGGTCAATCTGCCCCTGGGAGTTTGAGTCTGTTCATGCTTCACGAGAATAGAATGCCTGTCATTCGCCTGTGGAAGTGGCTGGTGGTTTCGAACTGGTGACCTTGTGGATTGAGTCCCAATGTATAACCACCACCATGAATAAATGTTCGCCTGTACACATTTGCCTGTTCTTGCCTTTTGTATAAATGAGGGTAAACAACACGATTTGTTTAGTGTGACTAAGATAGTGATCTTTTATGCAAATAACACAATTTTCCTACATTTTTTGGTCAACCCTGCAAGAAAATTTCGTAAGCATGCTTTGGTAATTTAAACCATTAGCATAGCTAACTTAGTTGATTCTTCATACTGCCTTCAAGTTCCATCCATATTGTAATATGGATTAACTGTGAACTTCTCTTAGTAGCTGGGTTCGATTCCATAGTATGGTTATATCACACTTTCCCATACTTGGGCCCAGTGAATAGTACTGCAGTGAATATTAGTATATAAGGCTCTGTTGTCAAGTTTTGGGAGGTATATTCCTGGGAAAGGAATTACTGGGCCATATGGTAATTATGGACAGGGTTTCAATTCTGTCCAAAAGGTACTCAGTGGCTAAATCCTTAGAACTGGATAGTTGATTCCTTCTGGTAGTCTTCGTCTGGAAGCTCTGGTGAAATCTCTTCATTCTGGGTGACCCTCCTGGCACTTAAAGTACTGGTGACAACATCATAGCAACAGCCAAGCCATCAGAGTACAATAACGTGACAGAATGTGGAAGGAATATTGATGTGTATTGACAGTACCATGGACTGCCAATAGAAAAAAATTGGTCTTGAAGGAAGTGCAGTCAGAATGCTCCTTAGGGAAGCCTTCTGAGACTTCCTGAGGGAAGGATGGTGAGACCTCACCTCCTACTTTGGACGTGTGGTCACGAGAGACCTGTCCCTGGAGAAGGTCATCATGCTTGGAAACAGAGAAAGGCCTTCCCCAGGCAGGACTGATGCCGTCGCTGCATCGATGGGCTCAAGCGCAGGAACACGTGTGAGGCTGGCAGGGGCCGGGCCGTCTCATTCTGTTTGTTCTACAGAGGGTCACGCACCGAGGGTCACTATGAGTTGGAAGCGACTGGACAGCAGCTGATGACAACATGGTCATTGTGTGTTCATGAGGAGCCACGACACACCACACTATTTCCCACAAAGACTGCGCTATTGTGCATCTCCAAATCTTCACCAAGATTTGTTATTTTCTCGTTTGTCTTTTCATCTTAGTCATCCTAGGGGGAATTTGTTGGTTTTCATTAGCAGTTCTCTTTACAGCAAACGACAATGAGCAACTTCTCACGTGCTTGGTGGCCTTCTGAATGTCCTCCGTGGGGGTATCTACGCAAGGCCGGTGTGCATTTTATGAAGGAGCTGTTTATCCTTTAGTTGAAGTTTTTATGGCTCCTGAGAATATTCCACCAGTGGGTAAAGCTTGTCCTTTTGCTTTTTTGGTTACGTCTCTTGATGAACAAGCTTTCAATTCTTATGAGGTCCCATTGATTTAGCTTGTCTTTTGCTATTTGCACCTTTGCTGTAACGCTAAGTAAGTCAGAGTAGAAACCTTTGTTCAACATTTTCTTCTAAGATTTTTGTAGCTTTTTTGTGCGTATTTAAGTCTTTGGATTTGCTTGGGGGCTTGGTGTGAGGCAGGGATCCCGTTTCTGTTTTCTGCATGTGGAAATCTAATTTTCCCAACACCATATTCATATTTCCCAACACCAAATTTGCTTTCCCTGTTGAATGTGCTTAGCGCTTTGTCAAAAAGCAGTTGATCATAAATGTGTGACTCTATTTCTGGACTCTCTACTCTCAGCATTTCAACTCCTGTCACGTGAGAGCACTATGGGAGAACACTTGCCAACAGCTACTTCTAGGAACTAAGGGGAGGCTGCTAGACAAAGATAATCTTGAAGGCCTAACATAGGTCTTACATTCTTGTCAGTGATATAAAAAATTGACAACACAGCCCACCATGTCAACTTTTTAGAAACCAAATATTGTTTTCCAAACATTTGCAAGCATAAAAGTCTGGCACTTTTTAGTTTTCCCAGCTTGTCACATCTTTAAAAGACAATTTAAAAGACAATGTGCCATAAAAAAAACAGTGAGGGCTGAGCCCCGGTGGCATAGTGGTTGTGCGCGGGACTGCGGCCCACTCGGACGGAGGTTCAATTCCAGCAGTGGGGTTGGGCCTCCTACTCCTACCACTGAGAGCAGTGATGCCCTCCCCCCCACCCAAAAAAAAACAGTGAAAAAAAACCAAAACAGGATACCTTTTCCCCACTATGGTATTTAATATTTATGGCACAGAGCTGCTTAAGTCGCAGTGTAACAACTGACATAGGATGCTGAGTCTAATATTAAACTCAGCAGTGCACACTTATGGCAGAAGACCAATCTTTTTATTTTAACTCTTATCTAATTCTGAAATCTAGTAAAATGGTTAAGTTTCATTGTCCCTCTTGTCTTCCACCTCTGGGGGAAGTCAAGGAAAGGCTCCTCTTGTCAAGTTGCATGGTGTCTGTTTTCTGAAACCATGGCTGTGTACATAAAAATGGAGTTCATTGGTGCTGAGCCCCGGTGGTGTAGTGGTTGAGTGCTGGCCTGCAGCCCATTGGGTTGGTGGTTCAAATCCAGCAGCAGCTCTCCAGGAGCAAGGCTGGGCCTCCGGCTCCCACCAGCGAGCAGTGATGCCCACAAAAAAAATGGAGTTCATTCTCTGCAGGATAAAGACCTGAGTCAGAGCAAGTCATCAGGAGCAAAGCCTTCAAACATTAAAAGGAGAGAGGAATTAGAAGGCGAAACATAATTTAATGTCAGTTTACGCCAGCCACTAAAGGCTGGCACGAGTGTAATCGGAAAGCTACTTGAGCACCCACTCTTCTTGGAGCAGTTAGAAGCGCAGAGTAAACTTGTGCCCACTGCATTCCCACGCACGCATTCATTTCCTCCTCTTCCCTTCCATGTCAGTTTGGGGAAGCGGTGCAGCACAGAAAATGGGGGCGCATACCTTGGCAGAGCCAAACTTCAAATACGGAGAGGAAAATTCTAGAACTAGCTGGCTCTCTGACTTGACATAACTGAATAGCCTTCTTACATTGGTTAGTCTTAGACTTTCCATTTTAACTTCTATTGCCAACAAGTTTAAAATAACTTTCTAACAATGTTTTTGACATACAACTCGCCATTCCAGGGTCTAAACAGACTTAAAGAAGTTGTGCAATCAATGACTGCAACCAATATTAGAAGACTTTCTTCATCCTTGTATGCAATATTATTAGCGCCCCACTAGCTCACTTGGCTGAATGCTTGCTTTCAGACAAGATGAAGATCCCTGATGCTATTCTTTCTGGTAGCTGGATGCCATCTGAGAAAATAGCCATTTTTCAAAACAGCTTTCGTTATTGGAATTCCTTGCAGAGTTTACACATACTAAGTCAGTCTTTGTAAACTTTCTGAAGCAGTCACAATGAGCCACAAAGAGCCAGACTCTCTGCAATTAGAGTTTCAAAATCACCATTCTTCCCACCCTGGAAGGTGGAGCCTCTGCTCCCAGATGGATTCAGAGGACGCCCAGGAGGAGTTCCTTGTCAACTTGTGCTTCCATCATTACCTGCGGCACTGTGGGGGAGCCTGGTTCATCTCACGCTGACTCTTCAAATTCGGGTCAGAAGTTAGATAGTACTTTTGCTGCAATTCCCTTGAATAAAATAAGCCCTGGAGAGGAGAGACAAATGTAATCCTTCTTCACAAGAAGTCCTGGTGGTGCACTGGGTTAAGTTTGGGGCTGCAATCTTCAAGGTCAGCAGTTCAGGACTACCAGCCAATGCTTGGGAAAGACGAGGCTTCCTGGTCCCCTAAAGAGCTACATCCTTGGACGCTCACGGGGAGTGCTGCCCTGCCCTATGGCGCTGCTTTGCATTGGCATCAACTCGAGGGCAGTGAGTCTGCTTTTATCACCTACACGAGGAAGGGATGCAAACATCTGTGGGCGGTGCTCTTCTTGTCCCCAATCTCCCCCAACCCCACTTTTGGGGGATAGATAATGTCAAGTATTGCTGCTTTTCTTTGGAGGTACAAGGCACACCCCAATGCATTACCCTTTGAAGGTCTTTAATAAGGGATTTTGACGGTTCATAATACTGCACAAGTCTGATCCCAACCTGCCGTATATATTCAAGTGGAAGCCAAGTTTTTCAGCACATTTTTAAATGCAGCTTTCGTGGTGAAATTAGATGCCTCAGCTGATGTTCAGACCAGCTTACACTCGAGCATATACAGTATGTGCTCTTCTGTGCTTGTGTTGGGTTTCTTCACTCAACATCACGGCTCCAAGAGTCACTCATGCTGGGATAACTGTGAGCACTTCCTTTATTTTTATGGCTGGGTACTATTCCAGGGACCAGGCACACCACTCTCGGTGTCCACACCACTTGATGGGTATGTAGGCTGTTTCTACTTTTTTGCTATTAGGAATCATGCTATAAACATTTATGTGTAAGTTTTTAGATGGACATATGTTTCCAATTCTCTTGAGTGCAATGTTTGAGTCACAAAAAAAGCTCTCTGTTTAACAGTTTAAGAGAGTTCCAAACAGTCGTCCAAGGACTGCACAAATTATAAGGCCAACAGCCATATACAAAAGTCCCGATTTCTCCACGCTTCTTTTTAAATCAGAGTCCTCATAAGGGATGTAAAGTAGCATCTCATTGTGACCCAACATTATTAAATCCTCCCACCTCCAATCCTTCCTGAATAGATGGGGAGACTTTTTACATCAAGGAACAGCATCATGAAACACCTTGTGGAGTTTACCGTGTGGGCAATAGCTCTTACTCCGAAGCCTGACCTGCTAAAAGTGACAAGACCTGTGTTTAACACCTTTGTACTGCCCACTCCATCAAAACTCTAACACCAGCTCAAAGCCATATTTATATAAGCCTTATAATAAATCACACTAAACGTGCCTGTTAATTATATGACAAAAATCCCAGAGCATGTTACTTTCATATTTATTGATTGATTTAAGTAAAAGTATACGTATGTAGGCAGTTTTATCACTGATTTATATAGTCGTTTATTTTATATAATTTCATTGTATAAGGCTGAGCCCTGATGGCGTAGTGGTTGTGCGCGGGACTGCGGTCCACTCAGACGGAGGTTCAATTCCAGCAGTGGGAGAGCAGTGATGCCCCCCACCCCCCAAAAAAAGTTTAATTTCATTGTATTAGAAAGACATACTTATACAAACTTTTTCTAAATTTTGTTATAAAGATTTCAAAATACACTCCAATGAAAGGGTGTGTGGGTGTATGGGGGGAATTGTTTTCAAGTTAATGACTCTTGGCTAGAACCCTGGTGGCACAGAGGGTTAACATACGGGGTACGGGGTTCTTAAGCTGCAAGGTTAGCTGTTCAAAACCATCAGTCACTTTGCAGGAGAAACACGAGGTTTTCTACTCTGAATGAGTCAAGTCTTGGAAACCCACAGGCTAGGTCTATTCTCACATTGGGTTGCTATACGAGAGTCAGAATCGGCTGGATGGCAGCAAGTTTCGAGTTTTAAGAGCGTATGTAACTTTTAACAAGTCTGACCTGCTTCAAGGAGAGGGGGAAAGACAACTAGAAGGAAAAGGAGACAGAAATTGAATGGAAGTTGGGAATAAAAAGGGTCTTATCTGCTCCCAAAGGAGAATGATGAGTGGTCACTCCGGTGGAAAAGTAGCAAAGTTTGTCTACTTGTCAGAGAGGATGAGAAAGGAACCAGGAAAGAAACACATGAAGCAAGGACTGCACCATCAAAGTCAGGAGGGCCCGCTCAGGAAGATATCTGATCATTTTTCCAGTTGCCTGGGAAGCGTTCGTGTATATAAATGCTTTGACAGTTAGTTTTGAAACCTTCAGGTCTAAAGCACAATTTGGCTATTTTTCAACAGCTTACAATTTCTAGACACACCAGATTTTAATATTGTAAGATATTCAAATAGGGGATGTCTAGACTACTCTTATCTCAAATAGTATCAAAACATGCAGAATGCCTCTACTGGGATGTCATTCAAAATTGGGAGAACTCCAGTCCCAAAGTTAATGACAAAAGCCACGGTCATGCTGAGCCGCTTCCAGGGGTGCACTGCCTTCTAAACAGAAAGCCCTTGGCCATTATGGTTTGATTTGTGTTCAAAATGAAGACATAGGAGCTGGAGGAAAGCAAAGATGGATTACGAAACTCAGACATCAAAATTCTGGCATTCGGGCTTTCCACCTAGTTATTTAATCCATCACATTATCAGCAACAAGGGAGACAGCCCAACCTGCCATGGGATAAAAGCCTAGTTTTGTTTTACATTATCTCACAGTACAGGAGGGCTGAGAAAACAAGATGAAGACAAGCAAGTGGAAGAAAACCCATGCCAGTCCAAGAACCGCATCTGCTACTGTTCATATTTAAAGGGTTACCATAAACTATTGACATTTTTATTTTGAAAATCTGGGATCAGCTTATACTCGAGTATATATGGTAATTGAATTTTTTAATAAACACAGGAGATAACTTACTTTCATAGTGGAAACCAGGTTTGAATATGTTAGCCAATAAGAGGGTTATAGTTCCTAATTCAATAACTTACTGATTTTTTAATCCTGGAAAGAGAAAGAACGCGCGTGAATTTTGCAGTTAAGACTCAGCTGAACTCCTCCGGGAGCATTAACGAGTATATCGCCTTGCCCTCAGGCAAAGTGCACTGGAACATGGTGTTTACCCCTTCCTGTCTCCAGCAGCCCTGGAAGGGGCATTATATTTTTGGGCTTGCCTGGGTGTGTTCTTTATGGACAGTAGGGGAATCTCACAGTCCCATCAGTCGTGGTCCGAATGCCTCTGTTGGAAGGACCTGCCCTAATCTTGTAATCTCTTCTATCTAGAATAATACGTGTACTCCAACCCCTGCCCTGTTCCCCCTCTTGGAGTCCCATCTGTAACAGTGATATACTGATCTGTCATCAATTATGAGTTTGTGAAAGTTTCCTTTGTTCCTTGCCTTATTTAACCAGAGTCCTGACTGAGAATCCTTGGTTGCCATTATGACTTTATGCGAATAGTCTCCCTCCTCTGGATGCTGTGCCTTTGCCCCCTTAAAACTTGATTAAAATTCTCCTTAAATAATACTTGAGATTTGGGTCTCTTTTATAATTTAAAACAGCCTAAGTCCTCACAAATGGTCACTTCAATGTTACTAAGCACCTATTGTTTTAATAGTGAAGCCTTGCATTAATGATGAATCTCATGTTCTTTATAAAAGTTCTAAATGTAAATATCTTTACTTTTGTTTTGTTTGGGGGAGGGGGGGCATCACTGCCCTCTGGCGGGAGTAGGAGGTCCAGCTTTGCTCCTGGAGAGCTGCTGCTGGATTTGAATTGCCAACCCAGGGTGGGCCGGAGTTCCGAATACAACCACTATGCCACCGGGGCTCAGCCTGTATCTTTACTTTTTTTTTGGGGGGGGGGGGGGTGGCATCACGGCTCTCTGATGGTGGGAGTAGGAGGCCCAGCCCCACTGCTGGAATTGAACCTCCGTCCCAGTGGGCCGCAGCCCCGCGCACAACCACTATGCCACCGGGGCTCAGCCTGTATCTTTACTTTTAATGGTTCTTATAAAACAAATCATTTCAGTTGCGTGAAGTGTAATTTTCCTAACTACAGATGCAGTACATGAAATTACTTGATTAGCTCCTTGTTTACGGGAGCTGAATCCTACTCTCCCCCCACCCCCTTCATCGCTGAGTGCTTAACCTTGTTGTCACCAGGGCTTCTTTCTATGACCTCAGAAACCTTGCACAAAGAATTTGTAACTCCCACCAACTGACTGGGCAAGTCTATGAAGATAGGGCATACGAAGCTCTAACATTGTACTTGGTCACTCTGTCAGCCCGCCGGTATAAGCTGAGCCATCTCAAAAGCAGAAATAGGGTAGCAACATGACAATAAAGAAAGAAGAGGCAAGTCAAAGCAGGTCCTTGGGACACCGAGAACCCCGTGCCAAACCTCCTCGATGCAGGAGCCACAGGACTGTGTTCACAGACAGGGTGGCCAAGTGGCCACAGCGCCAAGACCCGAGGGCATGAGACGGCTCAGAGTGGCAGGTCCCCAGAGCAAGCCAAGCCGAGGGTCTATGGGCAGGAGGCTTCGGGGGAGAGTGGATGGTATTCAGTAGGGAGCCATGTTACACATTTGGGGCTAAGCACCAAGAGACTGAGGCTTATGGCACAGTGGCATGTGCCCTTTTGGTATTTACTGGCAGCACGAAAGGGCTCTGTAACCTGGGGCAGACGCCAAAGGGGCACATGACTGAGAAACTGAGGAGCAGAGAAGACACATGACTGTAGGCACAGCTGAAGAGGATGGTTGAAGAAATCAAGTTCTTTTATCTTGAATTGAGCCCTCATGGTAACGGAGTGGGTTGTGTGGGGCTGTTAATAGCCATAGGGTCAGCGGTTCAAACCCACCAGCCCACTTTGGGGGTAAGGTGAGGCCGTCTGTCCCCATACATATCCACATCCTCAGAAACCCTACGGAGGGTCTATCCAGGTCTGAGTAGACTGGACAGTGGTGGGAACTTCTCTAATAAGCCTCACACTCATGAATGCCTTCAGAGAGTTCCGGGTGGCACTGCAGTGAATCATCAAACCCATAAAAGAAGCACTGAGAGCCTCTGGAGAGATGGTTGTTGTCAGAAGTGGTAAACGATGAAAGAGGGTTGATGTATATGTGACCTTTGCTTTCTAGACATCAGACAAGGGCTGATATGCCTTCTGTCCCCCTTGTTCCCACCCCCCACTATTCTCACAACAGGTGACAATAGTCAGAAAACATGCCCATTTTTACCTGCCATGATGACAGCAGAGGAACATCTCTCAAGGGCAGGTGCTTCAATTCGACTCAAGAAAGGGACAAACATTGTTGTCTTTCATGTTCTTTCGACACTTAAGATATTAGGATGATTTTATTGAATGCTCTGAGCTGATAACTTGGAGAAAACAATGAGTAGGCAGGTCATCAAACCCACGGTCTTGGAGCCAAAGAGCTCAAACCAGGCCGTAGGCTAGCCGAGTGTTCGAATCCAGTAAGTACTGAAGGAGAGGGACCCTCAAAGTGCTTCCAGCTGAGTTGGCTCAGATGCTAGATGTACTAAGATGTACCCTGTCCCAAGGAGTCCTGGCGGGGTCCCAGCCCTTAAGACTCTGATTCTACAGGCTGTGACTTGGGCAAGGGAAGGCCAACTCTCTCCCAGGGCCCAGTTGGTGGCGATGAGGCTGCTGAGACCCATACCTGAGAATGGCTATTTCAGAGGGAGAGGAACACCACCAGAGAAGGAGGAAGCACGGGAAGGGGATGGGCCCGTTCTCATCTCCACGTGGAGGGGGTGGTGCCTGCAGAAGAAGCAGTTCTCCTTAGGGAGGGGGTGCCAGTCTGATTCCCAAAGAGGGAGGAGAGGGAGACACCATGGAGATAATTTGAGACTTCCTACATATTCTAAGTGAAGGCATGATGAAAGGCCCTGAGAGAAAGTAGAGTCCACAGTTCCTGCACTAAGACACCAATGACTCACCAGGCGGCGGCTGCACACGCCTATGCAAGTCATGGGCAACACAGAAAACAACACAGGACAAAGGGGAATTCGGCTGATGTGCTTCAGATCCAGGGGGAGGGGAAAAGGCCCGCAGTGGGTAACTTCTTTGTAGTCCCCAAAGGCTTCACTTCACGAAAAGCTTTGAATTTGCTTCTGTAGAAGTGCCCAAGAGGTCTGATTTCTGCATGCTGGGCGGGCTCCACGTCAGGGGGTGTTTTTCAGGCACCAACATCTGCCTCCTGGTTTTCCACGGTGACCTTGGTGTGGTCTCCAATTCCCTGACCCCTAAGTTTTCATACAGAACTGGAGTGATCTATTTAAAAGCAATGAATAGGTTATGAGGTTCTTGAGTTCAAGCCTCTGCCATGGCTTCTCGGGCCCGAACAGAAAAGCCAAGTTCTTGGTTCAAGGTTCCTGAGGTCATAGAATGAACCCTGATAACACCAGGGTTAAGCAATCAGCTACGAATGGAAAAAAAAGGCAGAGGCTTCCATTCCCATACATATTCCAGGCGAGGAAACCCTATAGAGAAGGCCTGATTCCACAGCAGCCAACAGCGAGGGTGTACTTGCTGTGACTCAATGTGACAAGCAGGTGTTCGATGCATTTACTGAATGAATGAATCAATGAATGAATGAATTCATTAGAAGGGCTCTGATGCCTTCATAGAGGATAAACAGAGGATAAAGAAGAATTGGGTTAGGCTGATTTAGATCAAGGGGAAAGGAGAGCAGGCACTGGAGTTCTTGAAAGGCTGCTGGGATGACATGAGCAATGCCAGCCCCGGTGTATTTTATTCTTGGCCACAGTCCCCGTCTGACTTTGCCCACGGCAAATGATCTGCCTATCCGGTCGGTCACATCACCAGTGTTAATCCCAGTGCGGGAGGATGACTTGGAAGCTGTGTCAATAAAGAACTCAACTGGAGAGGAGGAGGTCCCCCTGCTTGTGGCTCAGGAAGAAGGGGGACTGGGGAACGGGGAGAGGGTTATTATCTGGCCAAAGAAACTCGTCTCAAGGGACATTCAAAGAAAGTAACCACATGCAGGATTTAAAAGCTAGTTCTACAGCACGAGCGATTTTCCAAAGCTCTCTGGATGAGCAGAAGAGATGCCACAAGGCAGCCACATTTTTTGAAGAAAGCATCCTTAGCCTGAAACATCTGGGGCCAGGGTAACAGGGAAGAGAGGTGAGGATCAAGATGAGGATGAGGATGAGGACGAGGATGAGGGGACGCCATCTGTGGAGTGGATGGCTTTGTTTGCGGCTGCAGGGAAGAGTGACAGGCAGACGGCTACATCCGAATGCCCACAGAGGAACTCAGCACAAGGCTTCTCCTTTCACAGTGCCCTCTGGGAAAGAAGATGCTCATGGTGGGATGGGCGGAGTCCGAGAGGAAACCGTGTATCACTACTGTGGCTGTCGGTCTGACAGCCTGGGTGAGGGCTTGCTGAGTAGTATATCAGCAAGTGTTCGAGGGCCAGCATCTTCCTCCATCGACATTGGCACTCTCATTTATGCAGAAGATTTTCATTGGTTTCAAAGGGGGGAGGGGTCATTTCAAGCCTGTGACTCTTTCTTATTGGAATCATTTCCATCTGTTCCCCCCAAAAAACCTTTTTAAAACATTGAAGACATTGGCTAAAATGATTGGCTTCTCTCTCTCATCAGACACCCCGGACAGAACAACTCTTAAAATGCCATTGGCTGTGACAGAGAACCAGGCTTTAGCACCTCTTCTCTTTCATAACCAAATGCACTCAGGGAACTGAGTCCGATTTAAAAGGAAGGGGGCAGCTTTCTGACGCCCTTGGCCGGTGTGATTGCCATTCCTGGTTGGGACACCGGAGAACACGGCCAAACTGAAGGAGATCTCGTTTCACTCTGGCCATTGAAAAAGCCCTGTCCCTGGCAGCCGGAGAGAATCCCCAAGGTTACTCAATATCACCCCGCCTGAAAAGCTTCTAAACCAACACCAGAGACTTGAGTTCACAGGGAGCGATAACGAACCTTATCCACAGTCCCTCCGATGTAGCTTTTTCTTTCTTTCTTTCTTTTTTTTTTTTTTTTTGTTTTAAACGCTGCGCCCAGTGAAATAGAAAGGACACTCGAGTTACTTACTTTATCAGGAATTAAAATAGAATCGCTGAACTGGCAGACTGGCTATGGACACAAAAACAAAACAAAAAGCCTTTTGTTGAGACAGTCCACAGCGATTTGTTCAGGCCGGCTTTGCTAGTCTAGCTTTTGTGTGCTGCTTGCCATTAAAATAAGGCGGCACGTCACTCTACCCATCTGCTAAAGCAACTTGATTGTCCATTCCTCTGGGGCTTTTGCATCCGACTTCCTTCTCACGGGCTCACTCTTCTGACGGGCTCACCCTTCTGACGACAGCGCTTCTTTGGAGAGGAGGGGGGATACCAGACGCACTCCCATTAGTATTAGTATATGTGCCTCCGAGGCCAGCGCCAATCATTAGTGTTAGAGACCACAACTGGGAGCATTCCAATCCCAAACAAGAAGGTCACTAGCCCCTGTGGTAGACGACTTCCACTCTCCTAATTCCACAGATTGAAAATGTTTTCCAGAGTTTGCTCATTCCTCAGTAGGGAACTTAGTCCATTGTCTCATCAGATTGTGCAACATTTCCTCAGGAGAAAAATTCCAAAAGTAAGCCAATGGCATGCCAAGTACATCAGCCAGCAAGCCTGTGGCTGCAGCACCTTCGTCTGGGAAAAGTCACCCTGGTCACCTTCACAAGCGGGAACCCCAAGTGAAGCCATTGTTTCCCCCACAAACTAACGAACCGACAATGTCACGTCATGGGCCGGCCGTGCTCGATGGGGTCCCTGACACCACTGACTGGCCAACTCCCACAGACCTCGGTTCCACCTGGAGGCAGGCTTTCTCCTTTCCTCCGTTTGGGAAGTGAAGGTTGAAACCTCTGGCTCCCCCACCCACTCCTGAATTGGTTCTTTCGTTTCTACACACGTTTGTTTCTTTGGTTTGCCACTGGGTAGGACAGGCTAGAATGGTTCCTCTGGGTTTCTGAGACCGTCGTCTTCAGGGCAGTAGAGAGACTGGTCTCTCTCACAGAGTGGCAGGTGGTTTCAAACTGCTGACCTGCGGGTACCGGCTCAATGTATAACCTACGATGCCACTTGGGTCAAGGCAGAAATGACTGGAGGGCGACCAGAGACTTCTACCCTGCCACCCGCCACCTTCACCTAGGTGGTGACATCACTTACTTCTTTTTTTTTTTTTAATACATTTGAATTCTCATGAAACTCGGTGCCTGAACTTGAAATCTAAGCTTGACACTGCTCTTTCAAAGATCTTCCACGCAGTTTAATGACCAGTAGCCCCTTCTTCTGCACGTATACCCATGCAGGAATGAGCACCACGATGGCCACTGCAAGGGACCCCAAATCGGAAACCAAACGCCACGGGCTTCTCCCTGGAGGATGTATATTTCTCACAGGCGGCCAGTTCTGCTCTGCTCTGCCTGCTAGAACCTTCCTCAGCGGACTTCTCCCTCTTCTGTGCCCACTGGCTCTGCAGGGACTGAGACCACTCTCGAGTTCTAAAGGAAGTCTTGAAATCCTTTCAGGATTTCCTGGGCCAAGCGCTACACTCGGTATTGGGGATCAACTGAAGAAAAGACAAGGAGTCTGCCTTCGAGGCTCCTGCAGAGAGGTAAACAGCCTAAGGCCCTTCCACAGCCTGCCAGCAGCCGTTCACTGGAGGCACGTCATGGGATGGAGGTGTCTGGAGATGTGTGGAGATGTCTGGGTCTGCCCAGGCCAGTCTAGAAAAGCCCTCCTGAGGGAAGTCCCGGATGACTATTAAAAGGGTGGAGAGGCATGGGGCAGGCATGCTAAGGGATGCATGAGCAGGGAGAAGGACGGAAGGAATCAAGATATGTCCCAAGCAGAAAAGACAGAGCCATGTTCTGAGTGAAAGTCCAGGCAAAACCCACCAGCCAGATCTGGGTGGAGCGGGCTAGAGGTGCGAGGGGAGAGGAAACAGGAATCTGTAGATGAGGCGAGGCTGCCAGACCACGAGGGCTCTCGGGCTTCCTTCTGCCAATGATGGGGAGATCGTAACAACATTCTTAATGAGAGATGGGTATGAACAGGCTCACATTTCCCTCGGCACTGCAAGGCCGAGGCACAGATCACAGAAGCCGTCACCCTCACCTTGCCCACGAGTTCATCTTACACACACCACATGTCCCTTGGCTGGCTCTGAAGAGTCCAGAGGAAAGGAAGGGTCATGCTGTTGGCTCACCTCTGACTCGGGGACAGTCCCCAGGCTCAGGCCTCTCCCCACAATACGCACCTGGTCAAGTTTTATGTCACTAAAGTCTGATGGCAGTTTGCCACACTCATGCCCAGCCATCATGCCCAGTTATATTTGGCGACGGATACGTTGAACATCTATCACCTTCAGCGCATGACATCTGAAGACACCAGTCAGAGATTTAGAGCTCATGTTGCCCATGGAGGAAGTTTTAAAAAGAAAAAAAAAAGGAGGGGTCTGATTTTCCCAAGTTCCCGCTGGTGCCTAGTGGAGCACAGTGGAGGCTCAATCCCACAGAAGACACGGCTGTTACAGGCTCCCAAAGAGACGGAGAGGCTTGAAACCTCTGCAGGGTCAGTTCTACACTCTGTTCACATCGCTGGCAGTGAGGGGGGGTATTTAGGATTTTTTTTTTGCAGATGGGAGTAGGTGGGTGAGTAGGAGAAGTGGGTATGCATTGGGTAACTACAAGGTCAGCAATTCAAAACTACCAGCTGCTTCACAATAGAAAGGTGGGGCTTTCTGCTCCCGTTGACTCAACAGTTACAGTGCTAGAAATTGACAAGGGCGGTTCTACCCTGTCTTATGGGATCCCTAGGAGTCCACTTCCACTGGAGGACTGTTGAGTCTGGAGTTCTATGAGTCCTACCTAGATAACCAAGTCTCGATTTGAATCTAGAGGAACCAACTCACCTTCCACCGAACCTGGACGATCCCATGAGGAACCGAGCTTCTGAGGAGGCATCTGGAGTGCAGGTAATGTGTCTGCTTTTACCTGGAGGGGTGGCTACATGGCTGCTTGCTGCCGTTACTGGCTACGATGTTCTGATTTGTGTCTTTGCTTAGGTTGGATTTCACAGTTTTGAAATAAAGGAACAGAAAAGGCACTGATGAGGAATGCACTGCTCTTAGTCAAAGGGGGGGGGGGGGTATCTGAGCAGAGGCCTCTCGCAAGCCTGTCCGGGGGTGGGGACAGGTGCTTCCTCGAGGAAGAGGCGCTCGGCATCGATCCCCTCCAGTCCCTTGCTGCAAAGCGTCTCCCAAGTCAGCCTCTGCAGAAGGCAACCCACTGAGAGTCACCTGACATCCGGGGATCCACAAGCCCAGGACAGACAGCCCTAACTTCTCTTTATTTCAACCAAGCGGCCTGCATAGTGGCCAAACTCAGAGAACCAGCACAATCAACAGTACGGGTCTTATCTGACTGGGTCAAGTGGGAAGGAAGAGGCTTCATGAGGAGTAGAAAGAGATGCAGGGGTTCTTGAATAGCAGATCTGTTAGAGAATCCCAACTGCTAGCCCGACTTGGAATCCATATAGTTATGTTCATAGTAAACACACACAATTATTTTTAATCACTTCATGCAAATACGCGTTTTTCAAATGTTAAACCCTTCACTCCTGTACTTTCAGACCTAATTTAGAATGCACACTTCTGAATTGGAAAGCACATGGGTCAAATTCAACACCCCTCCCTCTGTTCACACTTCTAATTCTGGCGTCACAGAGCCGGCTGACCCACTAAGATGTATTTCCTCAGGAGGGGGCCGGGGCTGGAGAACAGGCTGCTATCAATAGCAGATGCTCTGTAGCTAGCTTGAGCAAGGACACATGGAGGCAGTAACCAATCGCCTGTTAAACACTGTGAGAAATCATGTTTCTCCCTCCCCTAAACTGGGCTTTTTTAGGTGATAGAATCTTAAAAATAACTCGTGTCATTGTTTCAGCCCATCAATGTGTGCATACTTGTCAGATGCGACTGTGAAGGAAATAAAATCTCAGCGTCTCTTGAGATTGAACATGATTCCCCTGGTTCATCAACGTAACTGGAGGAAACCCCTCCCACCCCCCGCCTTTCTCCCAAGGAGCAGCTGGTGGCTTCAAACTGCTGACCTTCTGCAAGCAGATGAGTGAATTGGTTGTTCAATGAGGGCCCATTTTCATGAATTCACATTTTAGCACTAATCTCGGTTGAAACACCAAAATTAGGTTTTGTTTTCAAATGTGGTGACAGATACATACCATGCGCCAGTAAAGTACAACCACTCTGGAAGACAGCACGTTGCTGTTTTGAAACGCTGTCAGGGCCCTTCTGACTCACTGTGACCCCAAGTGCCACAGATGAAACCACTGCCCAGGTCGCAGCCCATCAAGCTGCGGCCATCCGTCTCATCAAAGGTTTTTTTTATCCGCAGGCCTTCTTCTTGAACAAGCACGTGCTCCAGGAACTGGTCTCTACTGGCGATATGTCCAAAGCACACGAGAGAAAGTCCGGCCTCCTCGCTTCTAAGGAGTATGCTGGTGGTCCTTCTTCCCAGATTGATTTCTTCTGGCAGCCCGTGGTCCTTCCAATATCGCCCCCCCCCACCCCCGGCCGCCCCAGCAGCAGAATGCAGAAAAATAGTAGGGCGTTTCCTTACAGAGTTGGAAATAGCAATACCATATGCTCCAGCAGTCCCAACACTTGGTATATGTCCTGGAGAAAGCAGAGCCTCGACACAAATAGATACAAGCACACTCTTGTTCACTGCAGTGCTTTTCTCAAGAGCAGAATGACTAAAACCCAAGGAAGGATTATGACAGATACACACACTGGAATACTATAGCAATGTTGAAGAATCATGGTGGATTTGTGAAACACCTGGAGGACATGATACTGCCTAAAAAAAAAAAGCAATTACAAGGGGACAAATGGTGTATGAGGCCACCATTATAAAAAGTCACCAAAAAACTTTTCACCCTCACGGGGTCATTCCTTGATGGTTCTGGAGGGAGGGAAAGCAAGATACCTCACTTACTAGAAAGACATATATGAACTTGGGTGAAGGGGGAGGCAAACAAACAAAAGCTTGTTAGGTTTTTTTCCATAAATAAGTCACTTGCTATTTTGAACATTTCTAGGGTCCACAGAAGTGGCAGCCATTACAGCCACAATGCAGTGCACCCGTCACTGTCCTGCATCTGCCCCTTGTTCTCAGCACCCACAGAGAATGCTCTGTCCACTGAGCGCACACTGCCCCTCTCCTCATCGCCCTCTACCTGGAAACGAGTCCCCCCTCTGTCTCTGTGGATTTCCCTCTCTTGGGCTCTCATGTAAGTAGAATCCTGGAACAGCATTAGTCCTTTGCTGCCTGTCGTATTGCACTTAGCGTGTTCTCCAGGTTGACCTATGTCGCACGTTTCCAAACCTCATCCCTTGTGAACGGGTGCACATGACTCCATTCAGAGGCGAGCACCTGTGTGCTCTGCTTATCCATTCAGCCATTGATCTGCTGATGAATATTTGCTTCATTTCTGTTTTCTGCCTGTTTTAAACAATGCTGTCATGAACACTGACGTTCCTGCTGTCCTGTTCTTTGGAGTAGAATCATGCTCTGCTGCACTTTTTATGGAGCCACCAACGTCATTCCCACCGACAGAATACTGTTGATATTCCCACCAAGAAGATCAGACACAAGTCGCCAGCCCTTGCTGTTTGCTGGGCGTGGTGGTGGGGATGCTTCCCATCTTTGTAGGTGTAAAGTGGTGGCATCTGACTGTAGCTTTGGTTTGCATTTCCCTCCTGACTGATGAGGTTGTGCTGTGCACACTGGTTGTCCGGAGATCTTTGGGAAGATGGCTACTCGAGCCCTTTCTCCTCTTCTGAATTTACTTGTTTTTTTTGCAGATTGATTTTGCATACAGTTTGTACCATTACTAGTAGGAAATCTCTATACCGAAATATCAAGGAACATAATAAATCAAAACGGAGCATGTCCATAAAAATTGGATCAAACACTCCAGCAAGTATCTGACCACAGAGACATATGGTGCCTGCTAGATTTGGGGCAGAGCAGAGGGAAGTTGACAATAGGCGGGGGCCTGTTCCCGCAGTCCACAGTTTCCACGTGGGATAGGGATCTCCAATGCTTCTCCTTTCCAGCTGAAGTTCTTCCTCGGTACCCCCTCTACCCCATCACCTCCTCTGCCATATTATGCCATCTCCCAGACAGCATGTTCAGGTTTTTAAGGGTCTCAGGAACTTTAACTAATTCGTTGAGAAATGCCAGGCATTATTATAGAATTGATGTTCAAATACATATTAAATTGTATCTCTCTTAATCTGTCCTGTGGACCAATTCCAACTTGTGCCTTTCAAAAAATTCCTGATAAATCCATGCCTTTGGCAATCACTCGGACCTTAAGCATCTCTGGGTAACTTTGAACCAGTAAATGCTTACAACATTTAGTTATTAATAGATTAGTTCTGCTGTGATCAATCATCCCCTCATTTATGATGATTTTAAGAGCAGTCTAGGCTTCTGGACAACCCAGGAGCAATTCACACAAGGAGCCACAGCACTAACTGATCTAAAATTAAAGAATGGCTTGCTTTCCTTAAAATGGGGGCTAAGATCACAGGAGGGAGAACAAATTACATTACTCATTGGGAAGAAATAGCTACCTTTAAAAAAGTGTTTAAGCAAAATGTTGACGTCAGATTAATTAAGACTGATCACCTAAATAACAGCAAATTTTAATGGGGTCAAATATTTAGGGACTGAGACTTGAAAAAAAACCCCACACCACCCCCACTCCCACCCCCCAACCCCCCACCAGTAATGAGACAGTAAGTAGGCTGCATTCCTGCTGTGCTTCTCTTGGTTGCTAAGAGATCCACAGAGGGGTCCATGAAGTTTTGAACATGGGAGAAAAAGTCACAGAGTGAACAAAGGAACTTAGAAGCGCTTTCTCATTCTATCTTCCTAACACCGTTCTTAAGCTGTAATTTGTCAAAAAACTCTTTTAGTCTTAAAAATCCAGACTTTGAAGATTGAGTCCTTAGGAAATTTTTCAAAATTATTACTTAAAAAACATTAAGCCCTTTGGTGAATAATGTTAAGGGCTTTGACTTGTCCATCTAAAACCAGATGAAGGAATAAAATCATTAGTGATAATTTTCATAGAGATCTACAGAAGAGTCCAAAGGAGAATAAAAATAGAAAATGCTGTATCAAGATCTTCACTTTTCCAAGACACAGAGGAGAGACCTCTGAGTTCCTGTGTGAAAACACAGGGAGGCTAGGTAAGGAAGCCGATTCCTGGGGAGAAAGTTCAAACAGAGAAGTCTGGCCTGCACGGTCACACTGAGACCAGCCACACAAAAGCCTTCTCCGCAGGCCAGGCCTGGCAGCACTCTGTTGTTCAAAGCAGGTAGAGCAATACTAATGATGGCACTGTCTGGGGCTCGTCCTGGGAAGACTGCCATTTCATCTGTTTATTAACTATTGGGGGGAGGAAGGCAGGCTCCGAGCAGTTCCTGGTTGGAATTTGCTGAAGATGAATAGCTAGAAGCTGAAGGGACTCCAGAAGCCACTTTGGTGGCAATTAGGCACATTAAGCGAGCGACATCATAAAGGCAATGAAGCTCAAAGGACAGCTCCAAGGTCACACAAGAGATGCAGCCGAGGGCCATTCTTCTCACTGAAGCTGGGAGCGGCACAGGGATAGGTCAGCCCAGGCCAAATGAAATCAAATGAACCGACGAATGGTCTCATCTCCAGGGTGCAATGTCACGACAGAATTACAGCCACAGAAGGACGGGATATTATATAAACTCATTTGTATACAAAGGCAAGAACAGACAGATGTATACAGTCTAAAGTTGCTTAGTCGTCACCAGGATGGAGAAGGAGGTGGTAGGGGGTGGAAACGGACATGGCAAAATTAAACTGATGAAGGGTGGGGGTGCAGAGCTGATTAAAGAAGCTGCGAAACACTCAACGAAGCTCCTGTGATACATTTACAACAATGATCAAACAAAGGCAGCTGCTAGGACTGCCACAACCAAACCACAGAGGACTGGGGTCCTTGGTTTACAGGGTTAGAACCAGGGTTTCATGGGACATCCTCACTAATAGACCCAATAAGGTACTGGAGTCGGCGCTGCCTTCTATCCCCTAGTTCTTGGCACAGTGCCCCAGGTCTTAAAAACTGGCAAAGAGCTTGACAATTGGTCTCTATGTGCTTACAGCAACAGATGAAGAAGGCAAGTCAGGAATAGGAGGAGGGCTGAGACTATATGGCTGTCTGCCTCCATGAACGACTACTAGAGTTGACTACTACCACAAGTCCAATAGCAAGTAGTGAGTCTATCGTGATTATGGTCCTTTACTTTTTCCCTGCGGCAAACAAAATACCAGCGATGAGTGGTATTCACTGCCTCTCCCCTCCCTTAAAAACTCCGGACTCCGAGTCTCAACTCGGTGGGGATGGACTTGAAGTCCACCAACAACGATTAAAAGTTCTACCTTATCCATTCCATCATTCCCAGTCATTCCCTTCCTCTCTGGTATAGGGTTTCTCAACCAAGAAAATGTCCTCATAGGTTCCCAAACTTATTTTCAGGAGGAAAAAAAAAATCAATGACTTAGCACCCTCTCGACAATTTAAAATGTTTGTACTCTAGCTTAAAATCTAGAATCTGGCATAGACATCTACTTTTGGACACACACACATTATTCCAGTGTTTCTCAGGGTTGTGCTAGTTCCAACTTTGGGAAAACCATTCTCAGGAAAATTTACCTTAAGTTTAAGTGACCAGACATCCCACTTTTTAGCAATTTGACAATGTCCCGCGGCATTTTAAAATTAAAATAAATATATTGCAATACTCTTTTTGCGTTCTATGAAAATTTTTTGTTGCTCCATGTAGACCAAATTTTTAATCAAGAACCCACTCACCCACCCCCAGTCAATGGTATCCCGCTTAAAATCTGGTCACTTTACCGTAAGTTCACTGATTCAATGGCCCTCTTCATCTGGTTTGCCCTAAATTCGAATGGCATGGAGGAGTAGTGGATTATGCAGCGGGCTGTGTGGGAGTTAGAAGCCAACTTGACGGCACCTGTGGGGGTGAAGTCCAACCTGTCATGTGGTGATGTCTCCTGGTGGGGTGCAGTCTTTGTATAAGGAAGAAACTGAGAACTTCTCCCTCCCTTTGCCCTTTCACCCCTCCCCACCACCTTGCAGGCTAGGGCTCTGCCTGTCTCCAGGGATATTCCATGTGGGCCGTCGATCCCTGGGAGCGGTTAACGCCTTGTTATGTTCCCACCAATCTTGGATCCACGATTCTGCAACCACAGGCCTGCTATTCCCTGCTTCCCTCTTACCCTTTCTTCGTCACTGACGAAGTGAGTCTAAGAACAGTGAGGTGAGTCTAAGAACAGGCCCAATTAGCACACAGCTGATGAGTTTGAGTCGTGCTGGGTGGGATGTCTTCTTAATAGAAGACTACTTCCTGATCTTAAACTCTTCCTACACATATGTGAGTGTCACTGCTTTTATCTCTCAAGACCACCCAGCCTAACACAGCTGTTACCTGTGAGGGCAGCAGTGCAAACCCATCAGCTGCGCAGAGGGAGAAAGATGAGGCTCTCTGCTCCTCTAAAGTCGGGGTCCTCAAACTACGGACCGCGGGCCACATGGGGCCTGCCGAGGACATTTATCCAGCCCACCGGGTGTTTTTGCTGCCACCACTGTCCTACTTAGCAGCCGACTCATCCCAGGCCCGCAGTGAATTTATTCATAGTTTTGTTTCGTTTTTTAAACTATAGTCCAGCTTTCCAATGGTCTGAGGGACAGTGAACTGACCCCTGTTTAAAAAGTTTGAGGACTTCTGCTCTAAAGATTTGCAATCTTGGAAACCCAAGGGGGCAGTTAGTTCTACCCTGTCCTGTAGGGCTGCTGTAAGTCAGAACAGATTTGATGGCAGTGAGTTTTGATATCCGCACTTTCGATGATCTGACCTGGCTGAGAGCTCACTGAGATCTCGTGGCTGTGGTTCAGTTTCCAACAGTGAGCACTCGCTTTGGGAAGCCACACAATACTTGAAGCAGCTGTCTGTCCATACAATTGAAAAGACTTACTCCACCAGTAAAAACAGCACAGTTCTTCCAATATAAGATAATGACAGCACCTCCTGGCTTCAGTCGTGGCTCTTGGGTATCTTTACCAGGGGTCGTTACCTTCTGGCCAACTTTCCTGCCTTTGTCAATATGAACTTCTAGACTCTTCTTCTCTCAAATCCCCTTCCTAGTTTGTGGCTTTTACAGCTTTCTTTAGGGCAGATCCAATCCCCATGACACCGAGCATGGGCTGAGTGTGCCGAACCATTCCAGGTCCTACTTAATGGGGTTTGGATTTGCCTTCACTCCAGGACTTCACACCATCTCCGCTGTCACACACCACTGAAAATTTTTATAAAAGAGTCTGGAGAAGTATCCGGATTGAAAAAGAAGAAATGCAGAACAGAAGCTCTATGTCAAATTCTCAGGGATGCCAGGCTTTCTGAAGCTCAGGAGGCTGGATGAACACCTGAAATGATTGGCATGACGTATTCTTTAAAACTAAGGACCACCTTCTGACAGCTAAATAAGAGCATTGCTTTCCTAGTGAAAAATGTCTTCAGTATGCATCAAGCTTTCCTAGTAGCTACTGGATGGGATCAAAGTGACAAGAGCAAAGGTAAGATAACTCGAAAGGATAGATAAGGACCAAGGGCACAGCGAGTTTATGCTAATAGAGAAGGGACCATTTAGAAAAGGAGGGTGAAGTTGGTTACCAACTTCAAAGAACACCTTCAAAGTCAATGAATGGAAGCACTGGTGTACGTTTTCCTGTGTGTAGCCTCGACAACAAAATTAAATTTTAAAAGAGATGACAAATTGAAGGAAATAAATGAGACGGAATATTACTAAGAACTTAAAGGAAGCAAAATCAATTGGGCTATGTTAAAAAAAAAAAAAACGTTTGCATCACATTGTCATTGACCTCTTTGAAAGCTATTCATTTTCTCTCCACACTTGAGTCACTTGCTTCCCTTAATTCACACTCAGCAATATTGGCTATATCTTTAGAGTATTTTTCACAGGGTGGTTTACACTGTCAACAAAGGATAGACAAATCAGAGACCCCAGCTTTGCATTTTGCTGTTGGCCAGAATGACAAATGTCTAACAAATGGCCCTAGGAGGCAATAAGGTGTAGCAATTAAGAACAGGAGCTTGTAAGTATTGTATTTTAAAAAAAGTATATTTTCACTATCATTAAAAAAAAAAAAAAGAGTAGGCGCTCCTTGCCAGAAGTCATTCAAGATATAACCATCGGTGACTATTTATCTGGAAAAGGAAATGGCGGGGGTTGGGGTGGTGATGTCTAATTACATCCATGAGCTATCAACTACTTTGTCACGAGGCCAGAAGAGCCATATGATGCCCGGCACCCACGGCTGAATGTCTTGATGTGGGATCTACATGACCAAACAATCCTGATCCAAAGAACAAAATTGTGGAGTAGAACTTCACATTCTTATTGAAAACCAGATTTACAGAATACTTTAAACCCTGAGAAATCCCAAACTCTATTGTACAGAAACCACTTTTAAACCTTAAACTTTGAACTTAAATTCTTCTTTAAACTAACTAACTGTTTTTTAACTCAATAAAAAATAGTGCCTCCTTGGGATAGTGGCAGCTGTTCACAGACATGAGAACTCTAAGGAGGGGGCATCTCGGTGAACGCTGAGGAACGTGGGCGGGGGCAGAGTGGTGGCACAGTATGGAGCACCGACACTCAATAACCACTGCAAGTAAGCACGACTGAATGTGCACATATTTTTGTGGTCTGTCTTTTCACCACAACACGCTCAGTCTGTCTAAGCTTATAAAAGCCTGTTTCGACCACATACTGTGGGATCTTAGGCTTCTGCCTTCAACGTGTGCGGGTACGCTGAGGATGCAACCAGACCAACCACGTAAAAGGCTCAGAACGGGGCATGGCGTGTGTTTGAGGAGTGTTCACTAGCGAGCGTAGCAGCACATTAAAGAAAGAGGGATGGCCTAGATGACTGATACACTCATAAAGGATCATGGGGTGAGGGTGGGGAGCAGGGGGGGGCTAAATTGTTGCACCCCTGACAATCGATGAAAAGACTGGCAGTTCATAACACTCATCAACCACCTCCCTTGGAGTGGAGTGAAATGTCTTAGTCTGGTTCTTTTCTTCAAGTCTCTGTAATTCCCACCAAGTGATTAGGGGAGACTACGCAAAACAGGGTGTGACACTAATTGAGGGGATTCATCTGTTTTCATGACTTGGCTAGAAGGAGGAGAGAAACCAGGAGGACTGTGGAAGCTCAAGTTTTCTGTCGCAAGTGGTGGAGGCCGATGCCACCAGATGGCACGGGACTCAGAGGGGCAGCATGGAGATGATGGGGCACCTGCACCTCACCTGACCCAGGACTGAATGGTGTGACAGGGGGGCTTCCTTCTCAGCCCAGGGAGGCACAACTCATGGGATCACGTGGCCGAGAGGCTAGGATTTGGAGCAAGACTTAGATGCTGGCTGAAGAGAGCCATCATTTTATTCTTACTGTTTGCTGGTCCTGAATCACGGTGACCTATTCACTTCCATGGCCCTTGCAAGGCATCATCCATTAAACCCAGCACCGATACAGACTGTGGTGGGAGGAGCGATTGGTGTCAGACTAGATCATGAAGGACGGAGCGTGGAGGCAGGTCTGACTCTTGTCTTGTGGCGATAAGAAAGCCAGAGGAGGCAAAGACGGCCACCTCCACTACAGTTGACCAGTCCCTCCAACACCCTCCTTCAGCAGCTGGAACCAGTAAATGCGCAGTTGATGGTCTGAGTTGTAAACTCCCCACCTAATTCACAATAAAAACTTCATTTAGTAAAAGTAAATAAATGAATAGAATTAGAAGTTGGTGGTCAGAGCCCACCTAGAGATGCCACAGAAGAAAGGTCTGGTGACCTCCTTCCATTGAAAATTCTGTGCTGCACAGTTCTACTCGCAGACACAGGATTCTACCATGATGCAACTGGTCTGCTACCCACAGAAACCATAATCTGATAGGTCCTCACGCTGGGTGTGGATTTTCCTTGAGCCAGTAACAGACAGAACTTCTCCAAGATTGAGGCCTTCCACAAGGATATAAAATGCAGGATGTCAAGTGAATGTAGAATCTGGTTCCTTCTTTCTCTCCACATCTTTCCCTTCCCCTCCTGGTATCGCTATTCTCATTACTGGTCCTGACGGGGTTATCTGTCCTGAATTTCCTGTGTTTCCAGCTCTATCTGTACCCGTTGACATGCTCTGTCTAGTTGGATTTGTAAGGTAGACTTGGGGTCATAATAGTGAGGGTCCTTCCATAAACCTTACTGTACATCTACTCTTCTTTTTATAAAAGATCATTTTATTGAGGGGCACTTATACCAATCCATACATCACAGTGACTCTTCTTGATGTTGATAGGTTAAAGTGAAAAATGAGGCATTGTTAATTGCCACTAAGTTGGCCTTTGGACTTAAAACAACCACAAGCGTTACAGACGACTGCTGCTCCTTAAGGCAGTAGTTATAATCTTTGTGGATGCAAGTCATCAGATCTTGCTCCTGCAGAGCAGGTGGGTGGGTCTGAACTGCCAACCTCCAGATGTTTTGCAGGCTGCAATCCCCTTTTAAAATTCAGGAACCCCCTCCAGATTCCACGCAGACCCTGCCCTTCTGCAGACAGAGCCTCGGCTTCAGGGAGCCCAGTGGGGCTCGGCCACTTCCCCGGAGCATGCTTGCGAAGGATAGACAACATTTCCCCTTTCCAAATCCAACTCGCAACAGAACAGAAGAGACCCTTAGAAAGTACAAGCTTGAAGAAATGTGCATTGAATACTTCACAATAACTTTAAAAGGCCCTGGCAACATTTCCCTTCTCGGCAGGGGTGTCTTTGCACTGCACTGAAGCTGAGGGTTTAAACACCCTAAGGGGTTTCTCCACAGAGTGGGTTCTTTGAAGATAGATTTGCATACCCATAAACAGGCCTGTTTCTACAGAGGCGGTAACATTTTAGGCGTGTATGAGGTTGTGAGTAAACACATCTCCTTTAACCGGGTGGGGTCTGGTCAAACAGTTGGCCATCCTAGATCAAGTGGGTGAGGCCTGCCATCTTACCCCTCAGCACCGACTTGAGGTTCAGCTTGGCCTGGCGGTGCAGGTCTTCCACGCAGGGGGGTCTTGTGGTGGGGAGGAAGACGTTCTCCTGCTGGTGCCATGGGGCGGTGTAATGGACAGTCCATCTGCTCTCCTCGTCTAGGTTGGAAACAGCTGTGGACAAAGGAGACATGCAGGGGTCAAACCGAGCAGCCTTGGCTCCAAATGTCTTCTCTCAGGTTGTTGTTTAAGCACAAACATATCCGTCAAAAGAGCCAGCAAAACTCCCAAAGCCAACTCCCTGCCCTGCCAGGGGCTTCCAAGACGGACTCTTTGGGGAAAAGGCCAGCCTCGACTTTCTGTTGCAGAGTGAACAGTAGCTTTGAACCACTGGCTTGGTGGTGAGCAGCCCAGGGTGTAACCAGTTCTTAGTCAACAACAACAGCAACAACAAAATCCCTCATGGCTAGTGACTCGATTCCACCGCACAGTGGCCCTAGAGGATGGGGTAGCTCTGTCCCCTGTGGGTTTCCAAGACTGTCACTCTTTACAGGGACAGAAAGCCCCTTCCTTCTCCCACAGAGGAAGTCTCACCAGCTGAAACCATTTGGCCTGTCCTCGCGGCAATGTTTCCATAGAACTGTTTATTCTGTTAACTGTTTCCCCAGAATTCCAGGGCCTCTCTCTCCTCCAACGTTACAAAAGGACTGTCAGAATTGACAGGGCCCACAATTTTTACTCAACTCCACCACGACCGCTCAGAGTGCCAGTAGATGTTAGATTATCTGGACAGGTAACAAATGTCTCACCTAAAAGCTGGGACAAAACCGCTCTCTAAAGTAGTGGTTCTCAACCTGTGGGTTGCTACCCCTTTGGAGGTCAAATGACCCTTTCACAGGGGTCGCCCGATTCATAACAGTAGCAAAATTACAAGTATGAAGTAGCAACGAAAATAATTTTATTATGGGTGGGTGTCATCACAACTTGAGGAAATGTATTAAAGTGTTGCAGCATTAGGAAGGCTGAGAACCACTGCTCTAAAGCATTATTTAGAAACATTACTGCTGTAAAACCAAATTAGCTTTTTAAAAAATTCAGTGAGAACATTCCATCGAATAGACTTTAGCAGCCTATCTAGGCAAAATGGGAATTAATTTGTGCTATAAAACTTTGTTTTCAGTGATGCCTAAAAAAAAAAAAAAGAAAAAAAGAAAGAAAGAAAAAAAAAAACTTTGTTTCTTGGGCCAGTCAGGGTGCAGTAAGCACCAATGAAATATATAGCTTTCTTCTGGTTTTTTTAAAGTCTTCTCCCCCAACCCCCCACTATCATGACCCTAATTCTACCTTACAAATCTGGCTAGACCAGAGCATGTACATGGGTACAGATAAGATCTGAGAACACAGAGAATATAGAACAGATAAACTCCTCAGAACCAGTGAAATCAGGAGAGGAAGGGGAAGGTAGGGGGAGAAAGGGGGAGCCGATCACAATGACCTACTTATAACCTCCCGGGAGATGGACAACAGGCAAGGGGGTAAAGGAAGACATGAGACAGTGCAAGACATGAAAAAATAATAATTTACAAATTATCAAGGATTCATAAGGGAGGGAGGGGGAATAATGAGTAGCTGATACCAAGGGCTCAAGTAGAAAGAAAATGCTTTGAAAACAAGGATGGTAACATAGATACAAATGTGCTTGAGACTATATATGTATGTATGGAAGGTGATGACTTGAATAAGCCCCCAATAAAATTATTAAATATATATATATATATATATCCTCAGAAGTCAAAAAACAGACCAACATTTTATTTATTGTCTCCATGAAATATAATTTTTTTATATTTCAATCGAGAACAAAAACAAAGACAGTCAAACAGAACGTTCCAACTTCATTGACTTTTCTCAACAATGCCCATTTTGGTTGAATTTCTCCCAGCTCAAAATAGAAGAGAGTGTCAAGGGAGAAAGTGAGAGTAATGTCCTTCTCCTTCTGCTTTCTTTTAATGCTCATAGAGCGTGCCACCCTTTCCCCAAACAACACGCTCTAAAGTGGATCCCCCAGGGGAGTCTCAAGGTGAGGCTAGCAGCCAAATAAAAAATAAATCCCATTTGTACATGGGCATTGTCCTGCCGGCGGAAGAAGGGCTGGAGACCTCCAAGAGAAAGTCCTGTGTATATCGAGTCACTTGGAGAGTCAAGGCTAAGAAGTTGAGGACGCCTGGAGTAAGGGACATTGGTAGGAAGTGGCCAGTTTGTCCCGACTCTGACCTATGGGCAAAACATTTCAGAAGGTCACATGTACCTGGAAAGGAAGCCATAAAAACACCAAGAGGCTAAACTCACCGCCACTGAGTCACTGCTGACTCACGAAGTCTCTACAAGGCAGGGCAGAACTGCCCCTGTGGATTTCCAAGACTGAACCTCGTTACTGGAGTCAAAACCTTGTCTTTCTGCAGTGGAGCGACTGGTGGTTTTGAACAGCTGACCTTGCTGCTAGCAGCCCAACTCGGAAAAAACAAGTTCTCAAAGTAAAGTGAGCCCACAGGACTGTACCTATTGCAGCACATTTAAAAGTAATTGACTGTGCCCCATAGTATAGCTGTTGAGGCTACACCAGGGATGAAAGGCATGAATGTGAAAACAGCCCTTAGTTCCTGCCATAACTCATGCAAAGCCTGGTAGTGACATGGCAGTGAGGACTTCCCCTTTCTCTGCTCCCCCGACAACCTGAGCCACAGGTTGAGCCCCAAGCCGGAAATCATCTTTTCAGCAGCTTTTAGCACAGCCAGTCCTCTGAAGCACAGCCTCCAAATAATTACAGCTTCAGTAATAACACATTCTCCATACATGGCTAAGTGGGGAAATACTCAGAACTAAGCGTCCTCCTTTTAGGAGAGAAATGCCCCACTGTAGGCTCTGTGCCTTTCATGGTTGACCAAAGAGCTGTGGAAATGAGGCATCCAGTGTGTCCTGTCAGCCCTCCCTGCGCACGAGCTCTGCTCGCTGACCGGAACTACTGAGCCCCAAGGACCACACCCACAGAGACTTGACTCAGTGCCCAACGGACGAGGGGCACCCTCAAGACTCGCTGGACTTAATGGTCATGATGTGTGCCGACATCCATCTATTTTTCAGATTCCATCCCCATGCCGCATGGTGGGGGAATACTCAGGGTGGAAATGATCCCTATCTGCCAATGACAAATCACATCCCAGTAACTGGAGCCTACAATCGCAGCCTGGACCCCACTGTGCAGCCAC